>JAUTBT010000008.1:12203-29925 GCA_032361225.1 Lepetodrilus schrolli | reverse complement strand
CTCTATCTCTAAATATATACACATATATTATATATATATATATATATATACTGGTCAGAAGTATTCTGTTATTAACTAATTGTGTAGGTTTTACATCTGTTTTACAAGACGACCAGATCGAGCTAACGCTCAGAAACTGGCACCAAAGCTCGGCACATTGATTTACTGAGGCCTGAGTTACTTCCTATATATCACATGCGAGTCCAGCCACTGTTTTAACAAGAACGGCACAGTATCCCATGGTAACTGGAGAGCAACGATGGACTGTCACGCATCCATGACGTCATGTCAACAGCATAATACTAGCTGGGTTACTAATAAAGCATCCGATGGGACACTGGCATTAGAGGTACTGACAGTTACCGCTACTAACTCGTGTCTGAGGAAATGTACATTGTTTGAAATCTATGCATTTCACATACTAAAATTGTAATGAATTTCTCACTCTGTAAAATGGACAGATTCCTTTCTAGCCGTTAGCAAGCTATTTTATTTACTTAATAGGTTTTGAATACTTTCACCACTGATAGCTGTAAAGTTTGTACTATATATTGTATTAATTAATTAGTAGATTTGTTCTGTCTGAACACGTTGGTTATGGGGAAGTCAATGAGACGTATAATTTGCAATCATTATGACCTCGGAATAGAATCTCGGCGTGAATCGGCTCATAGAAACTTCTATCACTTTGATAGATTATTCTCAATCATTGCTCTGTGCGGCATCTCCAGTTACCACCAGCAGGAAGACGGTTAATGCTTGGCTTCTCTGCACCCCATTGGTCCTTTGGACCAACAAGCTCAAAGCATGGTTGGCTAGCTGGCTGGCTGTCTGACCAGCTGTTGCTGGATGCATTTGCAGACAACAAACTTCTCTGAAACAGCTGAGATGAGATTTTTTTTTAAATGTATGCCTATTTATCGGCAGTTTAATTACACGGGGACCGATTTGACTTGAAATATGAGGAGCAATTGAGATGAAGTACAATGTAGTTTTAGAAAAGGAAGAAAAAATAATGGAAATTTGGTGGACACGAAGTTGGAGCCAATTTAATTTGCTATTGGACAAATATGTATAACAATAGCAGTACTTTAAATATAATTGTGCATTCAAATCTGAGCACTTTCTTTACTGGTGTTTATTACAATTATTTACAATTATATTGATCAACTACATATATTTATTTTCTGTCAACCGACAATTCATAATCTTCAATTATTATTATTTTTATATTGGACTCGACTGACTGGCCAAAATATCAAATCATTTTTATTTGTATTTTTTACTGCCCAAGCCAAAATTATAACGGCAAAATCTAAACGAGGGAATCAAGTAACTAAGGCCTAAGTAGAAAAGATATTTGTATAATTTATAAAAGAGAAAAACATTTTTATTATATAGAGTTGCGTATGGTTGAAATATTCCTGCTGCAACACCCTAGAGCAATTTGTTTAGATGTTTTTATACCCAAGCAGTGGTGTATGTTTAATTAAGGAAGCACTGGGCCTCATTTAGAGGATGGATTACCACAGTCACTGCTCTATATGGTGTCTCTATTAAGCTGTGTTAATTACAGGTCATGAATATCGTATTTCCCAGTTCACAAATTGTGGAGAGTGTTCGTTTCGCGAAATCATTCGGGGTAAATCTGGAAAATAATTGTTAACTTTTCTCTACATGTGATACAAACGACTATATATGATAGCTAT
Source organism: Lepetodrilus schrolli (assembly GCA_032361225.1). NCBI lineage: Eukaryota > Metazoa > Mollusca > Gastropoda > Lepetellida > Lepetodrilidae > Lepetodrilus > Lepetodrilus schrolli. The sequence goes on along the minus strand of JAUTBT010000008.1, from coordinate 28,216 downwards.
GCTACATTCTTGAATAGCTACTAAAATTGCAACTTAGGAAATGGTTTACTACTGTATTTACATGTATTTATCACATAAATATTTTAATATGAGTTGTGAATTGTTGACTAAAATTGAATCTTTTGAGACGATACCTTTTACTCTCTGTGTGAAAAACGCATTTCACCTATCTTACCTATTTTTACCTGGACGCTCTCCATTTGGTGAAGGCGTGTTTATTTCACGATATTCACGAGCACCAAATGAATGCAGCATTAGTTTGCAGCTTACAGAAAGCTGACCTTCTCAAATACAGGACAACCAGCAGAGCATGTTTCTGATATTTGCATGTCATGTGTAGGTAAAATATTCCTACAGTGACATTAAGCAATGAATCAATCACTGATAATCAGTAGCTAATTTACGTGGCAAGGACTATGAGTGAAAGCTGCATGCTGTGCCGTAAAACAATCACTCACTCACTCACTCACTCACTCACTCACTCACTCACTCACTCACTCACTCACTTACTCACTCACTCACTCACACATCTGGCACCAAAGTTGTAAAGCTTTTTTTTCCGTATTATTTCATGTGTGTTTGTGAACAAAACATTTGAGTTGAGCGTGAAATCATACGCAGAAAAGTTTACTAACCTCAAGGCCTCAACTTGCCCGATGACTAAATGTATTCCGTCCATTAGGTACTAAATAGAGTTACTCGCTATCTAAGTGTTTTTGCTTGTCATTGTTTGTGTCAAGTCTAACGTGCGGTGCTCACTGCCGTGATCATCTCATATCACTCCACAATGATAGGACATAATGATAGGACATAATGATAGGACATAATGAACATAATTATAGGACATAATGAGCATAATTATAGGACATAATGATAGGACATAATTATAGGACATAATTATAGGACATAATGCTAGGACATAATAATGATAGGACATAATTATAGGACATAATGATAGGACATAATGATAGGACATAATGATGGTAGGACATAATGATAGGACACAATGATAGGACATAATGATAGGACACAATGATAGGACATAATGATAGGACATAATTATAGGACATAATGATAGGACATAATGATAGGACATAATGATAGGACATAATGATAGGACATAATTATAGGACATAATGATAGGACATAATGATAGGACATAATGATGATAGGACATAATGATAGGACATAATGATGATAGGACATAATGATAGCTCATAATGATAGGACACAATGATAGGACATAATGATAGGACACAATGATAGGACATAATGATAGGACATAATACCAGTGAATATAGAAAAAACAAACTGCTGTTGTCTAGTCAGTTGTAGTGAGGTGTAGATTCGGATGTAGTGAGGTGTCAAATCATATGTTTTGTAGTTTGATTGCATGACAACATGTGACCGTAATCAGGTGTACAATCTTTCTAAAAAAGGTTGTATTTTATGGTAACACAGTGAAGGACATAGCAGGTTTGTGATTTCTTTAATGGATAGAATTCTAATAAATATTTACCACTTTTCTTTGGTTGTTTTGGGGTTGTTTTTTTACCCGTAGAACGTCACACAACAAATCTGAAGATTTAAGTTTAAAACTTATCCTTGGTATAGTTATTTTCTATGTGCCATAATATGCTGGAAAATCTGTTTTTTAAATGCTGTGGAAAATTGGGATAAATTTAATATTATGGTAGTTATTCTGTTGTTTTGGTTGGTTTTTTTTGGTTGTGTTTTTGTTTTTGGTAGTACCCCTTTAACTATATCGATGACTTCCCTACTTTTGCTTTGTGATGCCTGTTATTTATCAAACATTTGCTAATAACAAATCGCTGTGACCCCTGCAGGGGCATGTTATCACTAGCCTGTTTGCCAGCATGTTAGATTGGTTAATTGGGGCTTGTCCATCACAGGCAACTAGTGGCTATAAGCTAAGAGGTGATAACAGTCACAGTATCTAAACTCGTCTATCAGAATCGACAAGCTGTTCTGCACTTTGAGTGACTGCAGTGAGATTCTCCATGCCGTAGTCCACATAGTAAGCCACCCAGAGCATATGCTTAGAAATGTCATAGTAAGCCACCCAGAAAATATGCTTAGAAATGTCATAGTAAGCCATCCAGAAAATGTGCTTAGAAATTGGCATTGTTTTGTGCAGGAAAATTTAAATACTAATTCTTAGATAATATTATTGTATTGTATGGGAAACAGTAAGAATAACATGTTTTGATTATATAATGTTAATACTAATTTTTAGATAATATTATTGTATTGTATGGGAAACAGTAACAATAACATGTTTTGATTATATAATGTTTGAAATACAATGCTACTTCTGCAGAATTAATAACAGTATATATAAAACAATTTTTACAGTACCTAGAAAATATGGTTAGAAATTGTCATTTATTTCAAAGGAAAATTTAAATACTATTGCTTAGATAATATCGTATTGTATGAGAAACAGTAATGATAACATCTTTTGATTATGTATTGTGTGAATTTAAATGCTACTTCGGGTCTTAACCTTATGCTAATAAATTGTCATTGTAATTTGTATTGCATAGAACAATTGAAATACTAAAATCATTGTATTTCATGGGAATAGTAAAAGGATAACACCTTTTGATTACGTAGCCTTGTGGAATAAAATGGGTTAACCCCTTGGCCAAGGTAAATTTGTGGTGGGGGAGGGGTGGGGGTAGAAAATTGGCTGACCAAATATCCTGAGGTCAAACCCACCCTGGAGGTCCAACATCAACATCCAATTGTCCGTGGAAAATAGTTTTCAGATATGGAAGTTCAATTATCATCCTTCCTTTGTCAGCTGGTGCTTTTAGGTTAAGTGAAACACTCAAAGCTACAAATGTTGCAGCTTTACTCCTGCCATATAAACTGATAAGCCGTGTGACAATAAACCTCAATAATAAACAGAAATAAACAAATACAGGTACATGTATCTAAGTGTGTGCTTGCTTCGTGTAACTAGGGTTGTATTTGAGTTTCATAAACATATTCATTTTACAAAATATTTGAGGTGTGCTTTTCAATTTTATTAACCTATACAATAAATACATTAAAAAAAATATAGGTGTAATAGTGTGGGCTTGCATAATGTAGATATTTTTTCAAAATATTATGATTGGTTCTTATCAATTTTAGGAAACATCAACAATTTTTTTTTAAATAAAAAGAAATCAACATATTCAATTTTCTAAATATTTGATGAGTACTTATCAATTTTAGGAACCTCAACAATAAATTATGATCTTTTTAAGGCAGGAGTGTATTTGAATTTTAAACAAATATTTTCAAAATATTGGATTGGTGCTCATGAATTTTAGAAACTAGGCGCTTAACGCTTAATGCGTCATGTACGGTATCCATGCCATTCAGTCAGTAGCTCTATCTGTCCGACTCTGATAGTTCTGCCAGTAAGGTGAATCCTAGCCCCATTATTGCTGAAATCCAACTGCATAGCTGCCTTTCCACACGTACACTTGCACATTTATTTTATCACTGCATTGTTTGATTCACAAACTGTGTTGTTATTTCATAATTATTAGACAAAGAAAAGAATAGAAAGGGAGAACATTTTAAAAATTAAAGTCATTATTTATTTATCTTATCATTCGTGGAAAGGTTTATGGTTCATCATTGAAGATGAGTTGAAGGAGTTTTCTGTCAGATGCATAAATAGAAGTTGCAAAAACGACTAAAGACTGGGCAGATTACAATGTGTTTTTAAATTATTTTTTTATCCCAACGGTTTAGCTGGCATATTTTATACTCCACTGTTTTGTTTTTGAAATCGCTAGAAATTTATGAATTACAATAGAAAAAGGGTTGTACTGTAGTTCAGACATAAGTCAGGGCGCGATTCTTTTAATATAACAGGAAATGAAGTAAATCTCTACTTACGCCCAGACTAGTGTACGACCCCTTCTATAAAGCACATATCTGATATGTGACTATAATCCCAAACTGATTAATAGTCACAAATGGGTGAAAGATTCCCGTAGCGACATTAAACTCCATAATCACTCACTCGCTCCCAAACTGAAATTAGGATTTTGTCTGCTCCCAAAAAATTAGAACTCGGACAATAACACCAATGTCCTTATGATAACGAATCGTAAAGATTAAAGGTCAAAGATCTTGCCGTTTTAATAAAAGTGGACTTACTAATTTCTCCAAATTATACCAAAATAGAATTTAGTACCAACACTTAGTTTTGGTCACTAAAATTATTAAATTATAAACTATCAAATTAAATTTGTCCGCAGACTGTATGTGATGGCAAATCTCGTTGTATAGATAAACGTAAAGTGGTATTAGCGATGTCAATCAATTACCACGTGATCACGGCGACATTTCATTCCTCCTTGTGTTGAAGGTGTACAAATTGCTTCTAAGTGCCCGCTTTATCCCCGAAAGCTGACAAAGATTATCTAATTATCCACCATTGACAGCAATGAAATCAACAGTGCTGCCAAATTATACACGTCCATCCCAGCAGAAAATAGAAAATTTGTTTAAATATTCCTTCTCCTGTCTGATCCAGATTTGTAATGAAACTCCCACCAGTTGTCGCCTTCAACAACCATTTTAACTCTCGCCATGCTGAAAGCATCCCGAGATATTCTAAGGAGCAGTGCCTGTGCCTAATCCAGCAGGGAGAGAGTTAAATGAAAATGTCGCCATTTTGTTTTCAATTTTGCACCATTTTGCATTTAATAATAATAATAATAATAATAATAATGTACAGCATTTTGTATTACGCCATATATAGTTTTGTTAAGGCACTTAACAAATAAATCTCATGCTTTGAGATGGTTACAAAAGTTTCAAACTACCAGCATTTTTTTTCAATCTATTGTACTGGTTATGGTGTTGAGGTAATTATTAACAGTGATAGGGTTAGCGCCATCCACAAACATACCCAGATTTACTAATTTGATGGATTATCATGTTATAGTGTTCTGTCGATGTACAAACTTGGAGCAGCTTCATTGTGGAGATTTCCTTCCTAATACTTCGTGTTTCAGACAAATTACTTTCCAGATTCCTGTAGACATTCGTGAAATGACACGTCTTATAGTCTCCTTATCCACAGTGGAGACCCGAGTTCTGTACAAAATGGCAGCTCTAAGTTAGCTTTAACTCCAGTCATTGCAATGGTGTAGTCTATGGCTATGGTTAAGTGGCAAGATTATATTTGCATATTTTTTCTTTCTACATATTACTAATCTGGAAGGAAAAATTTACGAAAATTATACAACGACATGAAAAATTACAACAAAGTAGCAACATTTCTTTGTTCTAAAAATAGACTGACCTACTTTTTTTTTCTTACTGACCGCCATTTTATTGATAACACAAAGGATTTTGAGACATTGGGAGGGAATTAATGCATAAAACTGATGTACGGGTAGTCAGAATGGTGCTCGCAATTGTCAGAGGTCATTAATTAGTGCAGGGAAGGGGGTGGGGAGATCATAGTTCTAGAAAAACAAATTAAAAAGTGACAAAAATCATGTTTATCTGGGAAATATAGTTGCATTAGAATATGCAATAGCCTGTGTTAGTGAGCGTTGACCTATAAACTGTATACTTTGTACACAGTTCTCATCTTGTTGTCAATGTCTGTCAGTCATGGCTAATAGGTCATATTCTTAACCAGCTATTGGAGTTAGCACAGTGGTAGATCATCAAACTTTGCAGCCAAAAGTCTCACGTTTGAACCTGTTTTTGCGTCTAATTTACTAAAATACTTTTTAATGTTGGTTTTAACACTGATAGCAAATAAAGGTAGAAAATTAAATAAGTCTATGAAAAAATGTCCAATATTGTTCGTCTTACCAAAAAGGATTGTAATTATTTTTTATGTAACTGCATTTAAGAAATATATCCAATATTGTTTAGTTCTTGCCAAAAGTTCTTGCCAAGTGTCTCAAAATGTTGTTTGCAAGTATGTGAACTCGCGTTTAACCCTCTCCCTGCTGGATTAGGCAGACACTGCTCTTTATGGCATTGCCGGTTGCCTCCAGCATGGAGAGGGTTAATTAACCCAAGTATTATTCAGATTTCCCTTATTGCTTAATCAATACCCAGACCTGCTTGTATCTGTTAAAATCTTACCTTCACATTCTTCTTGATATCGTATCAGAATCCAGTAATGAATATTTCTGGCCTGCATTTTTCTTTCTGATTTTTCTTTCTGCCGCTTGCTTCGTCTATATATCAGCAGAGAGGAAATTTGCTTAGTTTAATTATTTGATCCTCGAGATAATATAAAGCATGATGGTACATTGTACACAAGGACATTATCGTGATTACCGTGGTTACGTACACTCAGATCATACAGCCCCAGACTATTTACATTTCGCTTCTTTTATTGGCATGAATTACCAACGATTTGCTCCGTACCATCAAATAGGAGGAAAGTTTATTAGTATTAAAAGCATCCATTGAGGATAATAGTGGACATTAACATTGTCATGTATTGGTAATGGGATGAAGTATGCTAAAGACTGCTAAGGAATGCTAAAGTGAAATGGACGGGGGCGAGTGAAGTCGTCGATCGCCATTTACGTCGAAAGTCGGGATGGAGCTTTTGGTGTAAGGCGGGTTTTTTTCATGCGTGAAGGGCCTGGAGATTTCTATGAGAAAATTCAAATGCGATTCCTCGCCTTTATTTCCCCAAGATTGATCTGAAATTAGGTTTCGATCAAAAACCATCCCAGTTCCTATCTTTTCATTATTCGACCTCCATTTTTATGGAGCAAACCAACATTTGGTAATATTTTGATAATCAGATATATATGTCCTTTTTTTAAACCTATATTTGAGTAATTTCCTACTATTTATGTGGTGTAGTTCCACGGCCATATGAACAAACCAATGTTTGATAATATTTTGATAATCTGATGCATTTTCTTTCTCTTTTAAAAAAAATACATTTCTGATTTCTTTAGAATTAGTATGGTGTTATTTCACTAGCCATACTGATATCGGATTGGATTATTCTTGCATATATACGAGTTCATCAAATGATAGAAGCTATCTTTTTAGGGCATGACTCCTCAAACTGGTATAAACCTAGTAAGACCATACCATAGTTATTTGATTCCCTGGTTTACAGATCCGCCAACCAAATTTTTTCCACTTTGGAAAATAAAGATAATTATTTTAATTTTATTCTGCCAACAGTGTACTACTAGTCTTTAGAAAATTAGAATTATAAATATGAAAGAACAAGTTGTATAAATCATAACTGGACATGAACAAATAGCGGCAGGCAATGGTTGACACAAAGTTGAAGCTAATTTGATTGGTTACTGGTAATTATGTATAACAAAAGTCTAATGTATACCCGTTACTGCTATTGACACAGTTCTTTGAAAGTAATTGTACATTCAAACCTGAACAATTTATGTGTACTGGTGTATCTAACAATTATTGACGTTAATATTGATCAATTATATATATTTTATGTCATCTGACCATTAATAATCTCCAATTATTATTATTTTTATATTGGGCCCGTCCAAGCCCAAATTATCACAGAGAAAAAAAATCGGTCAACCAGGGAATCAAATAACTATGGCCTAAAATCAAAATATATTGGAATTGTCTGCACCTCAGGCTACATGGTTCTACATTAAATTGTTGAGGCACCTGTCTCTGTGTCCTGTCGGACATTACACTACTTGCCCTGTAGGTAAAGGGCTTGTTAATCTGGGCGGTTTCTCTTGTACGCCTGTGGATAATACCTGTCCAGGGCAGGCAAAGAATCCTTACTGTCAAGCCGTGGACTACAGGACAATTTTGCGAGAAACTCAAGCAAGTTTTAATCTGTTAAGTCTTCTGATCAGAACTCCAGTGAGCATATTGCTTGACTGAAGCATGTAGTGTAAGAGGAGAGTTCTCTATAGAGTCCGACTAATATCACGATGACTTTCTTGTAATGTATGTCACAAGAATGTCAAGCCTACTAGTCTCTGATCAGGATGCCACCATCTTTGATTTGTTGATGGGATGTGTCAGTCTGTTGGTCATTTGCTCAAAACCAAGGGTTGCCAGGGGCATAGCTACCTATTAGGCCAGAAGGCCCCATGCCTGCAGATAATTTTGTCTTTAGACAGCAAATACAGGACTGTGACATTTAATTCCCCACGTGAGCCTGCATTTCAACCCTGGCTATACCCCTGGTTGCAGCACATCATTTGTTGGCACTAAGCCTTTATATCAAAATTGTCAAATTCAGTCAAGTTGACCTTTGACTGCTTGCCCGAAATTAATTATCCTTTTGACTTTAAAATTGTAAGTTCAAGTTCGAGAGACCCAGGCCCTGAGAATATGAAAGTTTTGAGAACAGTTTCATGATCAAGATCAAATTTTATTTGGGGATTTCTGGAGAAAACTTTGCATGAGAGCATGAAATCATACTCAATTACTTTTTCGTAATCTCGAGGCCAGATTAACAGTTTATGAACTTTGTCTACAAGCATCGATTTTGTGATGCGTGTTGTATCGGACATGCACCATCATCCTAACCTTAATACCAGACTTATTTGTCCTGACTGATGGGTTTCCTGATTGTCAGATGGTATTGCTGTGTCACAAATTGGTATGCTGGTTGGTTGTCAGATGATATTGTGACATTTGTAGAGTTAACAGTCAGATTTTTTGCTGTAACACCTGTGGATAATGGTTAACTGTCATATACTCAACAAAATTTATTAAGGACCAGTAGCCTTTGTGGGCATATAAAGATACCGCCCTATCATAGTCATGAAATATTGCCTAATATTTCATAAATAATTCATGATTAGGAAAATGAACTTATTGTGTATTAATGCACATGCAAATACTACATTATATGTTTATTTTCCTAATTATGAATTATTTATGAAATATTTGGCAATATTTCATGACTATGATATAATATTCGAGAACTTGCAGACACATTAGAAGAAGAATAGTACCAGATTCTTCAAGCAAATTTCCGAAATTTGGTAGAAAGCTTCCCCATATAATATCTGCTGACCCTTAATTTATTTTGTTGAGTATATATTGTTGCTGTGACACCTGTGGATAATGGTTGTCAGATGTTGACACATTGGTTATTTCATCATGCTCACACATGTCAGTATATCAGTCAATATCAAGGGTGTGCATATTTTCTATACATCTGCTTATCGGTGAATTAATATTGAAAGCAGCTGTAAACCCCAATGCAAAAGAAAAATTAAATAAACATTTTTTAATTATTTTTGACAATCATCCTGCTAACCTGGTACACATGGAATTGTCACAATACTTGGTTGTATCCAGTACTACATTAATACCATGTAGCCATATGTCAAAACATGAGCCAGCTCTGTGGCGTAATGGTTAGAGCGTTGGTCCGGTGTGCGGACGGTCGCGGGTTCGATCCCCGGTCACGTCGTACCAAAAGACGTTAAAAGATAGTACTTGTTGTTCCCCTGCTTGGCGCTCAGCACTAAAGTAAGGACTGGTCGGCTCGGAGTCAGTATACTGTGACTGAGTGGGGTATCCATTTTCTATCTGCGGCATGTGATATACACTATTATATACTGCAATATAAAAACAAATATATGTGGAAAACCGAGTAGAAATAACTTCAAATACTTTAATTAGTTAACAGTAATTGCCTTACATGTAGCAGGCTCGGGAAACTACACGTGGGATGAGTCTCTGACATCACATACTGCACACAAACTGATGACGTAACCGTTTCTATAATAGTAACCATTGTGTTGCGACAAACCTCTAAACTATCTTTATTTTGGAAGCCTGTAGCTTTTAGTTAAATAGTTACGAAATTATGAGAATGGTTTTTTTCCGTTTCTGCATGATCATTTGATACGCTATGAAGTATGCTGGGAATGTCCATGTTATTTAATAAGATGTACTTGATACTAAACGGACATTTGTCCAAACACTTCTAAAGTCTTAGGGATTTATGGATCTATTTATTCAAGTAGAAAACCAACCACTTCAATCGCCATGTGTAACTGTACTTCACAAAGTAAATACATTACTTGGTCTCTGTTCCTTCCACACCTGCTCCATGTCCGTAATGCAACACTTTGGTGTTAATCTTGGTATTAACGGCAAGGAAAGTCAGCCATAAACAAACACAAAGCAAACAGTAATTAATTGATCCGTAATAAATGCTGCCCCGGTGTGTGGACAGCGAGAGATCAAGGACTTTATTTTGTTAACCTTCCTCCTTGTTATGATGGAGGCGCCCAAGGCCCTCTTGTACAAAACGGCGTAACTATATGGTAACTGGCGTAACTATATGGTAACTGGCATAACTATGGTAACCGTAACTCCAACCTTAGCCATAAACTACACCATTACTAAGGTTGGAGATAAAGGCTACCTTAGAGTTTTGTACAGAAGGGCCCAAAGACACGTGATTGAGATTGTTTTCACAAAGAAGGAGCATCTGGTGGATGCGATCTGTGTCAATGGTTTTCTGGTCCATCTAAAGTAATCTTCTGTCTATATGGAATACACTTGACTTGTTGGTTCATATTTTGAATTTGATTTGATTTTTTTTAAATTATTACTTTTTATTTATAAGTGCTTTTTTTCTACTTCCATTTTTAGATTTGATTTAATGCCATGATATCAAAACTGGCATGTATACAGCATCTCAATCTGAATTGCACGCAAACTCAGCACGTCAACAATTTTCTCAAATGATATTACATGTATTTTCTTGTTTTTCTCCAAGTATGTTTTTTTTCTGCAAAAAAAATATTATGCTTTTCTACCCAGTGTTTATCAAAATGTTATTTTCCAGAACCTTGTTTTTTAATTAGTTGTTCCCTATATTAGAATATATGTTCCCCCAAGTGGGATTTGTGAATTAATTGCATATTGTTTCATTTGTGCAGTCCAGACATGTTTGATTTACTCGTTATCTGAGACCTGGTAGCAGTGATCTATCATTGTTAGTTGTCAACGAATGGCCAGTCCCACCCACACACACCACCACAAATTCCCCATATCTGTGTACCATGTTGGGCAATTAGTTACATAGTTGCTTCTGCTTTATTTCAAGATTTATTGACATTTAAAGTTTATGCAATAACTAATTTTTATTGGATGCATCGTCACAACATTTGTCATTGTTATTGTGATGTAAACGTGTGTTTTATTAACTGAAAACATTTCTAGAGAATTTGTCTAGAATGGATTTTCGCTTTCTCACTTCTTGATTATTGACAACCCTGAGCTATAAGAAATATAAAGAATCAATTGTAATAACATTTCCAAAAAATGCCTGTAATATCAAATTGTGTGCAATGTTTATGTTTTGTTGATAACACATGATTAACAAATACTAACAAGATTATCCGGGACCCTGGTTATGTCCGGTTATGTCCGGTTACTTGGCTTTATCCTATTTTAATTGGTCTTTACAACTACTTGTGTTCGTAATCGCCAGTGAGCACGTTATAGTAGTACTTTTATTCATTACGTGAGTGAATATTTTCCCCCCATTTTTTTGTGTGGCAAATGCGCGTAATTTAATTCCCGCAAATATGTCAATTTTAGCATTTGCGCGAAATTTGCAACCGCGGAATATAACTGTTTTACAGTATTTGATTCCATGTTTTACAGATTTTTCAGTGATAATTTTGGCTAGGGCGGTCGAAAATATAAGTAAATATTATTTGATATTTGGCCAGTCAGTTGGGTCCAATATAAAAGTAATAATAATTGGAGATTATTAATGGTCGGTTGACAGAAAATAAACATAATGTCAATAAGTGTTATAACCACTAGTATATTTACACATAAATTGTTCAGATTTGAATGCACAATTATTTTCAAAGTTGGCCTTCTCTTTGTCAATAGCAGTAACTGTTATTAATTAAGACTTATTATACATATTAAGGCCATAGTAATTTGATTCCCTGGTTTACTGATCCACCAACCCGATCTTTTCCATTTTGGAATTTTTATTTTTTATTTGTATTATATTCAGTGTATTGTTCTTTAGAAAATTATAATAATAAATGGTGACGGAACAAGTTGTGTAAACCATCATTGAATATGAACAAAGACTGGTTACTGGTAGATATATCTATAACAAAAGTATTTATAGCAATTACTAGTATTGAACAATTTATGTGTTCTAGTATTTATAACAATTATTGACAGCTATTTTGATCATTTATATTTATTTTCTGTCAACCGAGTATTCATAATAATTATTATTTTTATATTGGACCCGACCAAAATATCAAATTATATTTATTTATATATTTGATCACCTGAGCCAAAATAATCACCGAAAAATCTGTAAACAAGGAAATCAAATAACTATGGCCTAACCAGTATTAAAACGATCAAATTGGCTTAGGCCTTCAGCAAATTTGGATTGCCTACCTAGCTTTGTTCATGTCCATTGATGGTTTTACTTCTTCCTTAGCCATTTATTATTACTAGTATACTTTTCTAAAGGCTATTACACTGTCAGCGGAATATAATAAAAATAATTATTTATAATTTTTAAAGACGAAAAAATCGGGTCGGCAGATCCATAAACCAGGGAATCAAATACAATGTAATTACGTTGTTCTTGATTGTCATTTATTTTATATATTTTATTTTTTAAGGCTACATTAAAAACAACATCGATCTCTTGATTGTCTTTTGTTTTTTCTTTCTTTCTTTTTTTTTTGTGTTTTTCTTGATTGTGGATACAATCTGTCAATGTATTTTTGATAATATTTTCTGTTTTCAGTGGATGTATATCGTCCCGTTTGTTATCCTGGTGATGGTGGCCTCGTCTTCCGACCAGGCCGGTGGCCGATGAAGACGGACCAAGTTATTTACTTCTTTTTTTATCGTAAACAAAGCATCATGGTTAGTTGCTTAAAATTTTGACCAGGAAAATCTTCAAATTAAAACCATGTATGAGGACTGAGAGAAAAAAAAGGAAAACATTTTATTTTTATTTATTACTTTTTTTTGTATTGGGGTTTAGAGTCTCTTTCAAGATTACTTCACTTATTTCTTTTTAATAGTACAGAGGTAATCAAAACATTATGGTTATTCGCATATTTAGATCTATTTCTGTACTATGTCAAAATTTGAGGAAATGATAGTATTGATATTTTTATACTACTTTCAAATACAGACATTTAAAAAAAAAAAGTAGTTTAATGATGTTAAACCTGATTCAAGTAGGTAATTACATTTTCAATACATGCGAGAAAATGTCTCTTTGGATAGCCATGATGCCTAGTAGTTACCTCTAAATGAAAAATTTTGACAGTAGTATACGTTAATAACATTTGGACCAGGAAAATCATTGCTTCTTTTGTGTGTTTGTTCCGAGTGTAACCAAAACATTGTCATTATACTTGCTTACTTATTTCTACTTTTATTATATAACAAAATTAATTAAGGGCCATTAGCCTTTTTGAACATAACAAATGTGGTTTTATGGTATTTTAACAACAAAGAATTTCTTTGGAAGAAAAATAGCTCCAAATTCCTAAAGTCCAGTTCCGAAATTTGGGCGAGCTTCCCCATCAAATATCTGCTGGCCCTTAATTTATTTTGTTGAGATACTTGCACCTGGAAAATAAATCGAGCGGATGTCCATCAAAGAGTAATGCCCATTAGCGGAATTGATTGGCGTGTGAGAGTTAATTTATGGATACAGAGTTAAGTGGAATGCTTGATGTGTGGCTGAAAAACTAGCGATGACAAGTCTGAAGTACTCTACATGATATCAGTTGTATATCACATAAAAGCGTGTCAATGTCTGTGTGTTAAATGCATTTGTGTAATAATAGTTTTGAAAAGAAAAATGTGAAGCTCGATCATTAGATATACACATCGAGCTATTTATCAACAATTAATTTGCTGGGTTTTTTTTATGAATACATTAGTCTAGATAATCTGTGTATCATCTGGCCCTGTTTATTTCAATATTTATTGGTATTAGATTAGAGGCCACAAACACAGCAGGCTTGCCAATACTAATTTTTAATACCTACCATGCTGCCTCTATAAATATGAATCCTCTAATAATTTAAACACCTAAATTAATCATTTATTTCAATTAATTTTGGTCCCTAAAAATACAAGCATTACCATTTTGTTAAAATTTGAATGTATATGTTTGTAAGAATTATTTTAAAAAATCACCATTGTGAAATATAATTCTAAGTTGGGCATTCCTAAAAACTTGAACAGCCGCAAACTAAAAATTTTTTTTTATTATGTTCAAATTAATAGGAACATGGTCTTGTGAATGTTAATATTATTCTGTGTTTAGATGAAATGTTGTTAGGCTAGATGGCCGTGGTGGTATTATATGATGCATTTTTTATGCTGATGTGCAGAGTAAATGTTGATTGATATATTTGTGAGTGAGGTAATCAGCTTTTGACTTCTGTGGTATGTATACGAAGCTATTGTACAGTAGTGTCATTCTTTTACTCATAACCTCGCACATACAGTGTAGTTGTATCATGTTCTTCTCCCACTTTAAACAGATTGCTGTCGGTTTTAAAAAAGTACTATGGAACACTTGCTCACTTGAATAGCAGAGGGCCTATTCTCGAAACGTTCTTACGATCATACGACAATCTTAAAGAGTCGTATATTAGGGCTATGAAAATGTTACACATATTCTTAGGCTAAGAAAATCATAACAGCGTTTTGAGAATTGGCCCCCAGTAATATTAATTAGCCTCAAATAACAATTTGAAAATCTTCGAAAATGTAATTATTTTTGGCAGTTTGAATTTTTAGGCGAATTATGGTATGCCTAAGTCATTGAATGCTAACGATAATTTCTCAAATTGTTTGAGTCTTGGTACGGCATCAACTACAGAACAGTCGTAGTTCTACGAGTAGTAACTATTTTATGTTAACATATAGGAGTTACGACTCTAGTATAGTGTTACGACCATTCTGTAGAGCAGAACCCAGAATACTCTTGAGTAAGAAAAGAAGTGAAATGATTGAGTGCTAGCAACATTTGACTACAGTCAGATTCTACAACTTCTAATGATTGAGACTGCTCCATATATGACAATTCTGATTCATAACAAAAGTATTTTTAAAGGTCAGTGTAATTTATTTAAAACATTGGGTGGGTGGTGACAAGTTCCATTAGCAGTATTTTTTTTCTGTCAGATTCAGTTTTAGTCTGATGTCAAATCAATTGAATTTTATGCCTGGGGCAAGAAATCTGTTTGAAACAATGTACCATGTATCATGTAAATTATGGTTGTGTGATGCATGTACGTGCCTGTCATTGAAAAGGACTAGTAGGGTTTTTTCTTAATTTAGACACTGGGATGAGTAGGCGGTTGAATTCCTTTTTTATACATTTCTTTGATCTTGCTGAGTACTGTTGAATTCACAGTTTCCTGTTGGTGAAATCCAACTGAAATTACGAGATTTAAAAAAAATTCTCATTTCACTTTTTGTATATTATTTATCAGAGTACTCTGTGGTAGATGTCATAATTATGACACGGTAGATATGATATCTACTAAACATGTCAATACAGTTATATTCATCATGTTATGTCATACGTCATTTTCATATTTATTCCAGTGTACATTTTCTTTGGTATTGTCCCAATAAAACTGTTACATCCTATATCCGTTGTGTTAATTAATATGTGATTCATTTATCCTTCCTTTTATGCATACATTGATGATTTATTAGTTAAGTATCCTTGCGTATGAAAGATTCCTGCAACGATGTTATGCAAATAATTAAATAAATAAATAAGATAGATAAGCTATGGTATGCAATATACATAAAAAATGTATATCACCCTAGATTACAATAAATTCTTTCTAAGCATATTGGGCAGGTGGTAGCGCAGTGGTAGAACAGTTGGACTTCCTAGCCAAGGTTCCAGGTTCAAATCCTGCCCCGGAGGCCCGGCATCAATGTTCGCGAAAGTTACCTTTCTGACGCGATATTGA
>JAUTBT010000008.1:1878-12103 GCA_032361225.1 Lepetodrilus schrolli | reverse complement strand
CGTAAGTATCTCATAGAAATAGAAAATAAAGGGAGAACAATTTTCTCCTATAAGTGAAAGAATCTTGAAAGCGACTTTAAACCCCAATTTTTTATTTTTTTTAAATATAAAAAAAAAAAAAAAAAACCTGATGTATTAAGCATTATCTTTCTCACTTCTTCGTCGCAATAACGTTAACCTCCATAATCATTTACTCACTCAATCACTTCTCCCTGCTCAATCACATTAACATTATGTTTAGTCTCCAGCACGAAAAAAAGTTAAAACAAATAACTTTGTATGTTGGATTATTACCATCTGTGATGCCAGTCGGAATTCACTATACTCTAGTGTGGTACTTCAACTAGTGAATTTGACTTTTTGATAAGAGGGCAGTGGCTCAGCTCTCCAAAACATTGATGTTGAACTTTGGAACGGATAATGATACAGATTTCTCGTTCAGGATGTGGTTCAGTATCACCACGGTGGCGCTGCGGTTCCTGCCATTTGGTTCCGATATGAGCTCAGCCCCATCACTGTCCGGTACAAGGAGAAGAGGAAACCATTCTACACTTTCCTCACCACTGTACGTACTCACTGGTTGTGTGTCTTGGATGGATGATACACACAAGTTGGTATGGGCCCCGTTCCTTTCAGGTGTGCAAAGTGTTCTCAGACAGACAGTTGACGTCACTTCAGTACGGTGTACTGAGTGAAAGGAACGACTTGCACAATGTCTCGCACAAGCAAGATGGCGGCAAAGAGTTGCCTTGATGTCACTGTACTTTTCCTGTGTGGTCTGCACTACCTCGCCAGCGAGTACAGACTATGCAGTGTGCGAGTACAGACCGCACAGTGTACGAGACGTTCCATTGACAAAGTATTGTCTGTCCAGCGTACTTTGAACAGTTCGCATAGCTCAAAGGAACTGGGCCATGTATATTATACTATGGAAGGAGCTTTCAGCAGATTAGATAATGGATAAAGCACAGGCATGGCTTTTTTTTGGCAGAATGGAGAGAGTTAATATTTTTTTTTATTGATTTTGGTGACAATAAAAGGAAAATATTCAAGAATTTGGAACTGAACACTGGTCTATTTTTTTTATATCATCGCAAATGGGTGAAAGATTCCTACAGCAATGTTAAACATCATAGTCACTCATTTTTGTTATCAAAGGGGAGACTACTGTGTACAAGACTTAATCCAGTGACCACCATATAGTATAATGAAAACATTTCTTCTCTGTTGTAGATTTGTGCTATCATTGGAGGGACATTCACAGTAGCAGGAATCCTAGACTCTTTCATTTTCACAGCCACAGAAATTTTTAAGAAGGCGGAACTGGGAAAACTGAGTTGATCATTGGACCACTAGTTTATCCATTGTGTTGTGTATCATCACATTCCACATGCGATGTTATATCTATATACTGCTGTACACAGTTGGGTGAAGGGACAGAGGCTATCTATACTGGGAGCCCTCGTAAGAGCTCTGTATATGAAAATGTTTGGAATCGAATGAGGATTTGTAGTATGAGTGATCTCGAATCTTAACTATTTTCTTTCATATTATTTATGAATGTGCAATGGTGCAGCACAATATATTGACGCCATTACCGAAATGGTACACGGTTGTTTTGTGTTATTTAATTGTTTTCACAATATTTTATTTTGAAACAATTTATTTGTCAGATTTTTATGACTTCTTTGGGTAAATTATTTTCAAAAACATTTTCTATACTCGGATATTAGTCGTATTGTATGAATTGTTCACGTGTTCTGTCTCATCTCAAGCTAGACTGTCTTCATACTTCCTGATTGTCATGTGTGGGTGAACGATTCCCAGTGGGAAGTAAAACAATAATTTACTCATTTACTACCTGACATGCTTACACTAACAATTGTGTATCTGTGTGTAAAGCCAGACTTTTCGTACAGTGCTGTATGTATTGCCAGTTGGTCAGTTGTTCTTGGTTTTCATTCATGTTAACACTTGCAGTTAATGAATAGGTTGTTATCTGTATGATGCGATGTGAAGTTAATCAATTATATACGTATATTTATCATTTTATGACGTGTCTTTCCATTGATGTTGACACAGACGATGTATAGATATGTTTTTATCATAGTAATTGTGTGTGCTCCCCTGGACACATCAGAACTATGTAAACACCATCATCACTCTTAGAAATATATTTGATGGAACATTGGCTCTCATTTCCCGGTATTCGGTAATATTCTAGATGTGTCAGTTTGACCAAACTTGACTTGGACAGCAACTGTTCAGTAATACCAGCATGCACATGTGTTGCATGTTCCCTACTGGCCTGAACTGAGAAGCATCGAAATGAGTGAAATAATCTTGAAAGTGGCTCTAAGCACTAAAACAAAACATTATCATAACTCTCCTCGTACAATTTACATTTCTTAATATTGATACAAAACATCAAGCTATTTGTGATCAGTTAGGTGTTAATTTGTATATTTATGAAACCATTTATTTCATTAATTGTTCATTGTTATTAACTGGTTTGTGTTCATATGTAGTGGATAGCTATTGGTATGTACATACTTGGTATTTCTATATATATTATGTTTCATTTGGAGAATGTCGTTTGTATGACAAACTGAGTTTTAGTTTATTACATTTTTTTTAAGGGAACATTTTCCCGTATTGAGAGAATTAAGAAAATTAGAAGCTAGTCAAATGTTGTTTAATATTTCACCCATATGTGGTGAATGGAGATTATCGTAACCCAGAATGGTAAAGATTTATTTACATCAAATCATTTTAAACATTCTGAACATGTTCATAAAGCGCGTATGAATATGTATTTTATTTTGGAGTTTTAAAATGTGGCATTCCAAGATGCATCAGTGCTGTGTCAGTGTATGATCAGGTCATGATGCTCTCAAAATACAATCATTAATTATTACAATAATGAACTAAAATTCATACATTGTAGCATAGCCAAAGTTCATTAAAACGCATCTCAGAAAACAGCAATTACCAGTTAGGAGTAGTTACATTAATAGTCTTGTCTGGTCTGTGCGTACCATAATAGTCCAGTATATATTTTACTAAGATAGTGCAGAATGTATAATGTGAATGTATGTTTATCTTGGCAGTTTTTATACACCTACTCATTAATATTTTTGATAGTATAGTATTCATATGATCAGCATGGAATTTAAATCTAAAATAATTAAGTTATTGTCAAATGAAGAATGATAGGTGCATGATGTACAAACATAGTGTAGGTACACTCTCACACTCACACACACACACACACACACACACACACACACACACACACTGATTTAGATTTAGGTAAGATTATTAGGGTTGTGGTATAGCTTTTGAATCTCATTTATATATAGCACAAAGAGTATTATATTATTATTTAATACTGATAAGGCATGTTCATATATAGTATCTACCTTATCATCATTGTGTTTATAGAATGGCAGGAAATGCATTGATGCCCTCCTGGCCTATTTGGTAAATTATCTCCGTAAATACATACCTAGAGCCATCATTATTTGATTCCCTGGTTTACGTTTCTGCAGACAAAAAATTTTCTACAATAAAAATTATTATTTTTATTACATCCTGCCGACAGTACTAGTTTTTAGAAAATTATAATAATAAATGGTGAAGGAAAATGTTGTATAAACCATCATTAGAAGTGAACAAAGATCGGCAGTGAATGGTAGACACGAAGTGGAATCCAATTTATTTGCTTACTGGTAAATATGTATAATTATTAACAATTACTGCTATTGACAAGCAGTACTTATTGTGCATTTAAATCTGAACAATTTATGTGTACAGTGTTTATTTTGGACGAGACCAACTGGCCAAAATATCAAAATATATTTATCAACATTTTTAACCACCCGAGCCAAAATTATCACAGAAAAATCTGTAAACCATGTATTAAAATAACTATGGCCTAACCAAAATATAAAATTCAGAACATTTGCTCCATTTAACTTGTTTAATACCGTAATAAATAAAATTGTGAAATTTGTTTAGGTTGTGCATGAAATCATTCTCAACAAAAGTTTCGTCAGTTGACAATTTCAATAACATGGGCTTTTTTTCTATCAAACATTTTATATTGAATTAATATTTAATAGAATAGGGTTGTCTATTCATTATTTACTTTTTATTTCTCAAGGACATGCTATTAAATACAAAATAGTTATCACGGTTAGATTGTATTGTTCAGAAGTTTACACCTGTGATAAATCCTGTTGTACATGGAGGTCTTGCAAACTTACCCATGTCTACAAAGCATTTTTCAATCATGTTTTGGTCATACCATTAGCTTTTCATAAATACTCAACTTTGAGACTGTGGAATTTTTTATTATCATGTATTTGTGGGTATTCATAATCGTGCTAACAATTTGAAATATTATTTTGGTTGATGCATCAATATGGCAACATGTATGCGATTCATTCACTATTTTGTAAAATTGCCATCATCACGACCAAAGAGTATGTGCACCAAACTGCAAAATACAGATATTTAATAATAAACATGAGGATTCCTATTTCAATGTAGTCATGAAAATGACAGTGATGCAGGTATTATTTGTGAAATGGGATAGCAAATACTATAGCTGTAATGTTTGTACATGTAAATACAATTTGGGCTTGTCTCAATTGTGCTATCAATACATAATTTATATTGACCTTGGACAGTTGAAATGAACTTCAACACAAATCATAACATTAAGGCCATAGTTATTTGATTCCCTGGTTTACGGATCCACCAACCCAATTTTTTTCCACTTTGGAAAATAAATAATTATTTGTATTATATTCTGCCTTATAATAATAATAAATGGTAATGGAACATGTCGTATAAACCATTATTGGACTTTATCAACAACTGGCAGGCAATGGTTGACATAAAGTTGACACAATTTGATTTCTTACTGGGAAATATGTATAACAAATCTTTAATTTATAACAATTACTGCTATTGACAAGCAGTACTTTGAAGATAACTGTGCATTCAAATAATGAACAATTTATGTGTACTGGCATTTATTACAATTATTGACCATTATATCGATCAATAATATTTATTTTCTATCAACCGACCAATAGAGTTGGCTAAATATATCGATGATTGCGATTATTATAGATGGAAATATTTAATAATGATTATTGATATATAAACTTATTGATACATATGAACAGATTTATGGATTACAAAATAAAGTTTATATTTATTTGTAACAGACTTCCCGAAGATAGAAAGCAAGCAGCAGATCATTTGTGAAACATTGGCAGCTTATTAGGTAGTAGGGCCTAGTATTTTCCTATAATTCCATTTCTTAAATTTTCAAAATTTGGAGTTTTCCAATAAATTGTCATAAAAAAAGGCAAATATTCATTCAGAACTGATTTGTCTGATATTTATCGATAATTGATTGATATTGAGCCGACGATTATCGATCTTTCATATCTGTATCAATAACCAGTCGTACCGACCATTCATAATCTCAATTTATTTTTATTTTTTATTGGACGTGACCGACTGTCCAAAATATAAAATTATATTTATTTATCTTTTCGAATGAGTCCAAATTATCACAGAAAAATCTGTAAACCAGGGAATCAAATAACTATTGCCTAACCAATGTGGTTTGTTTCTGTTACCATTATCAAACCATCTCTCACCATTGTCACACCAGATTGTTACACCATATTAATTATTATTGAAACTTAAATTTGCTATCATCAAATCATGGAATTGATGGAATTTGTATTTTAAGCATATTAAGTCTCGATTTTTGTTATTAATGCTGGAATAGCCATCATGTGCTGGCCATATAATGCATACACGGGTCATACTTGGGTTCAATCAGACAAACCATGTGTTCTCTGATGTGCGTCTTCACACCAGTTATAATCTCATGTTGATAGATGATATGTGCAATGCTATATACTAATCAGAATAGCATAAAACAGTTATGATTACATACAGGTTTTGAAAATACTGACCAAATCTACCGTGATGTCTCCATATGCTATTTTCAATGAATGAATATGTTTTGGGTTATGAATTCTTTATAAACATGACGAATGAAGACTAAAAAAAATGTTTCCCAACATTTTACGCAAACATTGGTACTATACACATGGGAAAAAGGTTAAGCACACCCCAATATATTGCATTATCGTTTGGTCGCAATATTTGTAATAGTCATGGAAGATAGAATCGCGGGGAGAATTATGTTCTCTCGAGATGATGTAATCAGTCATTCGTGACAGAAGCTCATGTGCCACGCATGGTATGCCCGTGCAGCATGCTACCGTCGAGTATCTCAAAAAGCAGTATATCCAAACGTTAATATTTGTTATGCAGCTCGGTTTTAAACAGTTATTCCATAACATAGTATGAGTAAGGTATGAATGCGATTATCAAACGCCACAAGATGGCAAATAATCGGCATGCATAACGCAGGAATGTCGTGTAATGCCATTGGTCGTAATTTGGGGTATCGTCACACTGTCTTCAGCCGTTTAGTCCAGAAAAATGCTCAGACCCCGTTACAACACATCGCGAAGACAGGGACCTTCGTCTCGTACGCCGTGACCCCTTCCCAACAAGTACTCGTATGAATCAGCTGTGGTTGCCCAATCGTCGTTTCAGCACCAGAACAGTCCGGAACTGACTGAAATCAGCAGGACTGAGGGCTAGACGAGTTAAAGCGTCCATTGTTGAGAGATCACCACAAAGCTGCTCGTTTAGCATGGTGTATTGCGTGACAGAACTGGAATCTGATAACTTGGAGGAGGAGGATTCATTGGTCGGACGAAAGTCGCTTTCTGCTGCAGGTCACTGACGGACAAACGAGAGTTTGGAGGTGCCAGAACACGGCCTACACCCCCAGGAACATTAAACCGACTGTTGCATACGCCGGGGGCTCGGTAATGGTGTGGGGGTGTATCTCTCACGATTGCAGGTTGGATTTGGTCACCATAAGGGGCAACATAACAGCAGATCATTACATCCGGGACGTTTTGGGGCCAGTCGTCTTTCCTCATTTTGACAACCACCCTCTGGCTACTCGACCTCAGTACATGGATGACAATGCCAGGCCTCATCGTTCACGTGCAGTCATGGCTTACATGTTAAATTAAATTAAATTAGAGTAGAGTGGAGTGGGAGTGGGAGGGGAGGAGAGGAGAGGGTAGAGCGTAGTTGGTAGAGTGTAGTTGGTAGGGTGTAGAGGGTAGAGCGTAGTTGGTAGAGTGTAGAGGGTAGAGCGAAGTTGGTAGAGTGTAGAGAGTGTAGTGTAGTTGGTAGTGTAAAGTGTAAAGTAACATGTAAAAAGTAACATGTAAAGAAACGTCTAAAGAAAAGAGTAAAGTAAAGTGTAAAGTTTAAAGTAAAGTGTAAAGTAACATGTAAAGTAACGTGTAAAGTAATGTTTAAATTAACATGTAAAGTAAAGTGTAAAGTAAAGTGTAAAGTAACGTCTAAATAAACGTGTAAAGTAAAGTGTAAAGTAAAGTGGAAAGTGACGTGTATAGTAATGTGTAAAGTAACATATAAAGTAACGTGTAAAGTAAAATGTAAAGTAACGTGTAAAGTAAAGTAAAGTGTAAAGTAACGTGTAAAGTAACGTGTAAAGTAAAGTGTAAAGTGTAAAGTAAAGTATAAAGTGTAAAGAAAAGTCTAAAGTAAATTGTAAAGTAAAGTGTAAAGTAATGTATAAAGTAAAGCGTAAAGTAACGCGTAAAGTAATGTGTAAAGTAAAGTGTAAAGTACCGTGTACATTAAAGTGTAAAGTAACATATAAGGTAACGTGTAAAGTAAAGTGTAAAGTAGCATGTAAAGTAACGTGTAAACTAACGTGTAAAGTAAAGAGTAAATTAACATGTAAAGTAACGTGTAAAGTGTAAAGTAAAGTATAAAGTGTAAAGAAAAGTCTAAAGTAACGCGTAAAGTAACGTGTAAAGTAAATTGTAAAGTAAAGTAACGTGTGAAGTAACGTGTAAAGTAACGTATAAAGTAACATGAAAAGTAAAGTGTATAGTAAAGAATAAAGTGTAAAGTAAAGTGTAAAGTGTAAAATAAAGTGTAAAGTAACGTTTAAATTAACATGTAAAGTAAAGTGTAAAGTAACGTTTAAATAAACGTGTAAAGTAAAGTGCAAAATGTAAAGTAATGTGTAAAGTAAAGTGTAATGTAAAGTTTAAAATCTAAAGTAAAGTGGAAAGAAAAGTGGAAAGTAACAGTAACGTGTAAAGTAAAGTGTAAACTAATGAGTAAAGTAAAGTGTAAAGTGTAAAGTAAAGTATAAAGTGTAAAAAAAGTCTAAAGTAACGCGTAAAGTAACGTGTAAAGTAAAGTGTAAAGTAACGTGTAAAGTAACGTGTGAAGTAACGTGTAAAGTAACGTATAAAGTAAAGTGTAAAGTAAAGCGTAAAGTAAAGTGTAAAGTACCGTGTACATTAAAGTGTAAAGTAACATAAAGTAAAGTGTAAAGTAAAGTGTAAAGTGTAAAGTAAAGTGTAAAGTAACGTGCAAAGTAACACGTAAAGTAACGTGCAAAGTAAAGTGTAAATTAAAGTGTAAAGTAACGTGTAAAATAACGTGTAAGGTAACGTGTACAGTAAGGTGTACAGTTAAGTGTAAAGTAACATGTAAAATAAAGTGTAAAGTAACGTTTAAATTAACATGTAAAGTAACGTGTAAAGTAACGTATAAAGTAAAGTGTAAAGTAAAGCGTAAAGTAATGTGTAAAGTACCGTGTAACGTGTACATTAACGTGTAAAGTAACGTATAAAGTAACATGTAAAGTAACGTGTAAAGTAAAGAATAAAGTGTAAAGTAACGTGTAAAGTAGCGTGTAAAGTAACGTGTAAAATAACGTTTAAATTAACATGTAAAGTAAAGTGTAAAGTAACGTCTAAATAAACGTATAAAGTAAAGTGTAAAGTAACATGTAAAGTAACGTTTAAAGTAAAGTGTAAAGTAAAGTGTAAAGTGTAAAGTAAAGTGTAAAGTAAAGTGTAAAGTAACATGTAAAGTAAAGTTTAAAGTAAAATGTAAAGTAAAGAGTAAAGTAAACTGTAAAGTAACGTGTAAAGTACTGTGTACATTAAAGTGTAAAGAAACGTATAAAGTAACGTGTAAAGTAAAGTGTAAAGTAACATGTAAAGTAAAGTGTAAAGTGTAAAGTAAAGTATAAAGTGTAAAGAAAAGTCTAAAGTAACTCGTAAAGTAACGTGTAAAGTAAATTGTAAAGTAAAGTTTAAAGTAACGTGTAATGTAGCGTGTAAAATAAAGTCTAAAGTAAAGTATATAGTAAAGTGTAAAGTAAAGTTTAAAGTAACGTGTAAATTAACCTGTAAAGTAACGTGTAAAGTAAAGTGTAAAGTATAGTGTAAAGTAATGTGTACAATAGCATATAAAGTAAAGTGTAAAGTAAAGTGTAAAGTGTAAAGAAAAGTCTAAAGTAACGCGTAAAGTAACGTGTAAAGTAAATTGTAAAGTAACATGTAAAGTAACGTGTAAAGTAACGTCTAAATAAACGTCTAAATAAACGTCTAAAGTAAAGTGTAAAGTAAAGTTTAACATCTAAAGTAAAGTGTAAAGAAAAGTGTATAGTAACAGTAACGTGTAAAGTAAATTGTAAAGTAATGTGTACAATAACATGTAAAGTAAAGTAAAGTGTAAAGTAACGTGTAAAGTAAAGTGTAAAGTAACGTGTAAAGTAAAGTGTAAAGTAACGTGTAAAGTAATGTGTAAAGTAATGTGTAAAGTAAAGTGTAAAGTAGCATATAAAGTAAAGTGTAAAGTAACGTGTAAAGTAACATGTGAAGTAAAGTGTAAAGTAAAGTGTAAAGTAACGTATAAAGTAAGGTGTAAAGTGTAAAGTAAAGTCTAAAGTAACGTGTAAAGTAACGTGTAAAGTAAATTGTAAAGTAAAGTAACGTGTAAAGTAACGTGTGAAGTAACATGTGAAGTAAAGTGTAAAGTAAAGTGTAAAGTAACGTATAAAGTAAGGTGTAAAGTAAAGCGTAAAGTAACGCATAAAGTAATGTGTAAAGTACAGTGTAAAGTACTGTGTAAAGAAACGTATAAAGTAACGTGTAAAGTAAATTGTAAAGTAAAGTTTAAAGTAACGTGTAAAGTAACGTCTACTGTATCGTGTCAAATAAAGTATACAGTAAAGTATATTGTAAAGTAAAGTTTAAAGTAACGTGTA
>JAUTBT010000006.1:79029-91911 GCA_032361225.1 Lepetodrilus schrolli | reverse complement strand
CAAGACCAAGGATGATAACTGCATTGCCACTCTACAGACATCGCATTCTATCAATATCGCGTCAGAAAGGTAACTTTGCGAACATTGATGCTGGGCCCCCGGGGCAGCATTTGAACCTGGAACCTTTGGCTCCGAAGTCCAATGTTCTACCACTGGCATATTAAATTTTAAATCGGTATAAATTTGAGCATTATGTACGACAAATTACAGAACATCACTTCATGATTTTACAAGCTAGGCTGGTAAAATTGAATGGCAATCTAAAAGTAAAACACATATCTATTCTATATCCAATCACCTAGCAGTCAGAAAGCTTTCTATTGCAGTAAGAAAATAATATTTGTATTGATACTATAATTGACAAATGCAAGTCCCATTAATAGGATATTAAGAATTTTATACAAAACTTTATTTATGCTACAAACTAGAACTGGACTAAACTAGGGAATGTGATTACACACTGATCAGCGGTTTTCCCACTATGTAGGAACGTTTTGCAGTAATGAAATGTGGTAATGAAGGACACACAGTCTATTTAATATATACTCATCAAAATAAAGTAAGGGCCAACAGAAATTGTGTGGGGAAGCTTTCTACCAAATTTCAGAACTCAGCTTTAGGAATCCGGTGCCATTCTTCTTCTAATGTTTCTGAAAGTTCTTTAAGAGTACCTGGAGCCCGTCGATGTTAGGAAATTCTTCGCTGGTAAATATATGTAGCTAATCTATTCCCAAACAGGCTACTGGCCCTTAATTAAAGTTGTTGAGTATACATAAAGCACCGATTCAACACTTATGCCTATTATACCAGTAGCAAGGAGTTAGCGCATGATCAACGACTAACGTCATATGATTAGCCAACACAAATGAAGCACTAACAATATAACTAAATGGAATATGGTTTGCCAAGCAAATTAACATTCTACAAAAAGGATACAATACAAAAGAATCTTAATATTGTATTCATCATGAAGAAATATTGACAGCAGTATGCAACAGAAACAGCACAGAAATTAACCATTATAAAAATTAACAATTGTACAAGTCCCTATTTCTTCTCCATAAACCAAAAATCTTTGAGAGACTTCAGACATAACGCTTGTAAATCTAAAATTAATATGTACACCTGAATGAAACAGTCCACAATATTAAGACATCAATAACACTGAATGTGATTATCTGTGTAATTTGATTCAGTGTCACTCACACTCTACCATGCTCCAATAGCTGCTGATGAAAAAATACTCCCGTTATTTTTTTGCACTTATCAGACAATCACCAGTGTTTGAAGTGAAGTTGGACATAACAAGGTTCAAACATTAACAATAATTACGCTATTCACAAATACAGAAAAAGCATATACACAGTACATGTGACACTGATCACAAGCAAATATAGAAAATAATAAATTAATATTAATGAAATTTACACACCTTAAATTTAATGAATGAATTGCTATACGGTACGGCGGGAATATTTCACCCATAGGCAACGACCTTAAATTTAATGGTGTCTTGAGAAAAAGAAAAAGAAATGTCACAGTTTACTACTTGTAAAGTTACTTTTTTTGTTATTAAAATATAGACATATTCGACATTCGTTCATCTTTTATTTGTATAAATGATTACAATTTATTTGTATAATTTAGTTTAACAAAGGGAGATAAATCTTTGAGAGACTACTTTGGAACTAAGGGGTTGTGCAGGATTCAAATTTAAAAATCTATGAACAATAGCTTTGGTTTCGGAAATAAAATACTTGCAAATTTTGTAATAAATTTTGAACAAATTTATGAAAATTACAGTTGATTTTAGAGAAGCTAGGACAATAATTCAAATGTTAATGGATCCATACACAACATATTCAACAAATACATTCGAAACAAGTGTTTAATCTTCTACAAAATTGTTTGAAGATAATGGTACAGTAAGGTAATAGGACAAAAATAAGATGGAAAAGTTAAGAAAGGTTTGAATTATCACACATAACTAAGTGTAGATGAAAACGCTTAACATGGGGCAGGAATATTTCTAACAAAAATAATGTTGAATGCTCACAGAACAAGTAATGTCTTAACAGCAATATGTTTTAAAGTATACATATATATCTGAAACACAACCAAGAGGAGAGAAAAACCTGAAAGGCAACATAGAATACCAAGAATCTATGTGGTAATCAAAGAATCAATATTTTATTTCATTTCATAATTTCAATAAAATTATTTATCCATTTTGTTTTATCAATGGCCTATAAACAACCAGAAAATAGAAATTAATACATAACAGTAGGGAAAAAACACACACACAAAAAGTAACTTTCTTGATTTTAGTATTTTGAAGAATGGACATTTATTTTGCCAAAAATGACAAGAAGATATGCATAAATAATAATAAATCCTATATCCTGAGTGCTTGTCATGAATATTGTCATGAACATCGTCATGACTAATATTGTCATGACTTTCTGTTGAACAATCACTGTGTGAACTAAACTGACATTTATCTGCATCAATCAATAACGTTAAGTTAAGGCAAAAGTGAAGTCATGATGTAGACGGATGTATATAACAAAGACATTAAGTACCAAACTTCACGAGATGTTACACACTAGAATACAAATGAGCATTTCCTTTGCATGTTAGTCTTCATAAACAAGTATATGCATAAAACGGAAATAAAATTTGAACAAGGAATAATTCTGAGCACAAAGTAACAAATTTATTTTGATAATTATGACATTGGAAATTGAAAATGTTGTAAATAATTCGATTTATTTGCAAATGTAAGGTAACAATTTATTTGCTATTCATATCACAAAACCACAAATGTGGCATAAATATTTATTTGTTATGTTTGCTAGAACAAGTAGATATCTGTATTAAAGAAACTCAAATATTGCAAAAAAAATCAAATATCATGATGGCCCCCAAAAATAATAACATAAAATATTCTGATGGGCCATTTCAATGCATATTTAATTGGCAACAATTGAACTTGGGACATATTAGATACATTATTCCCTGCTTAGATGCACACAATACGAGCATACGTAGACAGTAAACGAAGCACTTAGTATCTGGCTAGTATGGAAGGTATACCTAAATGTACGACAGATGCATAAGTCTGATGTTGAAGGCAATAACTGATGGAATGTCAATGGTCATGATGGATGAATTTGGAAATACTTTGGTGCTTTGGCAAGAACGCACAAGACACTTAAAATCACATGCTATATATTCATACATTTTATTATTCTAATATATAATATAGATATCATCTACGAAGCCAGTAGGGGAGAGCACAATATTGTTCATATTACTTCTGCATATTATGTTAAGAAAACATCAGTAACAGATGTAACGTTATTCTTACACATCAATAATAATACGCTGGATGTACTAGCAAAAAACATTGTTGGAATAATAATAATCATCATGCTTAAACATTGCACTTAAGCAATTCCAAATAAATAATATAAAGCACACTATGACAAGTTTGATATTAAATATGCGTACTGCTATTTAACTACAGGCAAGTTATTTCATATATCAATTTATATATTTCGTCATATCTATTAATATGATTATTTGGGAATGTATTGAATCATTATGTCAAGTCTAGAATATTACACAAGGTTCTATTTAATTTGAATTTTATGTCCAGAGTTATTAAATTTTATTTTAGCAAGAACAAATGCAAATTATTTTACGAGGTACATAAAAGTTGACATCAAATAGGTCATTGTGTAGTAGCCTAGTGTAATAGCCCGTGTAACAGCCCCAATGTAATTAAAGCATGGGTCATAAATACAGCTGCTTTAACCCTCTCAATGCTGGAGGCAATTGACGATGCCCTAAAGAGCAGTGTCTGTGGCTCGAACATGTCTCACCAGTTGACCAATAACCAATGGAATCGCATGGTAAAAGGGGGGGGGGTGTGTGAGAGGGTCAGTAGTGATGCTATACTACACTATGTTCACACAAGAGCTTCAAACTGTCTTTAAACCGTGTTAAGGCCTAAAAACGAATAAACGGTTTGTAAAGCGACCTGAAACCGGCTTAACAAAAATTATGTTGTTACGAGGGGCGGGACACTGTTACATCATTGAAATATTTGCTGTGTGAACTGGCAACTTTTAATCCGCATTAGCGAAGCCTGTTTCCGTAGATGTTACAGCATACTGGGGGTTAAAACTGTACACCAACAAAAATGAGGGTATTCTAATAATGTAGACTGATCATTCATCCCCCGATAATGAAACAATCTTCTCACAAAATCCACAAGATTTTTGACATTGCTCTTAGATTGTTGGTTCAGTGGAAGACCAAGGACAATGACACCAACCAAAGTTGACCTCACCAAAGCACCAACCGTCGCCAAATTCTAAATGCGGATGAAATACGTGAAACGAGCACAGTACGTAATAAATTGACTACATATCGTCAAGCTGTCGATTGTGCAACGACTTGATGATGGTTTTAACGACAGCAGCAGCTGCTAGAGCGGCATACGGTGCCCATTCCTTGTTCTGACTTCCATCTCTGTAATCTGCCACACCTCGTACGAACATAAAACTGTCTTTAACGTTGCCACAGATGGAGTCCAGGACCTGATCGAACTGAGTGTCGAACCCGGAGATCCCGTACTTCGTGGCAAAGTCTAACTTGATGGAATCGTTCTTGACCACGCGAGCGCCCGAACCGAAGACCCCGAAGAGTATCCGGGGTACGTCGTGGCGAGCAACCACGCCCTCTGGTGGCTCGGGGTGCTGGACCTCGATCACCTGACCCTCCCCGACATTGATGTACAGGCGGTCGGATGCAGCTGAAGGACGCTCAAACTTTGACTCCTGCCCTGCCAGGAGTTCCAAGCCGTCGTCGATGTAGCGCTCCCAAGGGGCGTAACTGGGGTTGGCCAGGCGCGACTCCTCCATCTGCTCGGCAATTCTCTGCAGGACGAGGTCCCGAGGGGCCCAGGTCTTGAGGTTGTAGTGGACGGAGCCCTCGCGGTCCTGCACGATCTTCTCGCAGTGGTAGTAGATGTAGCCCTTATCATTGCTGCGGGAGATGATGACGTCGCCGAGGCGCACGTGCTTGGAGTAGTCGGCAACATGCGGGACTCCTCCAGCCACGCCTACCACCAGAACGTGCTCAATGTTCTGGAATGTTCCTGGAACGAGATGCAAGTGCTGCGTTTAGCATTGATATCAGTCTGGTCGACTCAACTGATATAGTTTATGATTTTATGTTAAATTGGTGGTTAGAGCCATTGTCAAGATTCTTTCACATATAATTGTTAGATATTGAATGATGTTTGGTAGAATGAATGCATCTAGATTGAATACACCAAAACAATCTGGTAGAATGTACCTGTATAAAGGTTTGGCAGAGTGAACTTTTTTTTTTTATAATTTAAATTGGGGTTTAGTCCCGCTTTCAAGATTCTTTCACAGCTTGAAGTCTGGTAGAATAGACACCAAAACATCTAGCAGAATTAACTCGCTAGAAATCAGGTAGAATGACCCCTATAAATCATGCAGACTAGACTCACCTAAAAGTCTGGTTGTAGAGTTTCCAGATGAAATCTGAGCGGCTCTGAAGTGTCCAATAGCTGGCAGTTTGGTTGAGATTACTTTGTGCTCTCCGATGTAACCAATAGTATATACATTAGATTCACCTGAAACAGCATCGAAACGTACTTCTCCATGACAAATGCAGAGGCGAACGCAATAACAAATTGTAGCATTCATACGGCACATCAACAATTAATTTATTCATTTAAAAAGTACATTTGATTAAATGAATAAATATTAGTCACCACTATTTCATACTAAACTTTTAGAATTTTTGGACAGTGAAAATCTTTTTTTATGCAATGCAACTCAGAATGTTCACTGTTTGAAAATCTTTGAAAAGAATATATTGTCCATTGAAATATGCCATGGAGCATCACAGAACACTGAACATTACTGAACCCAGTGGCAGACACAATGAAACAAAGGGAGACAACTCACCCTCAGTCTTGTACTTCATGTATGTGGTCTTGTTCTCCATCATGGCGTCGATGGCCAGCTTCTCACAGTACTGGGCGGTGATGATAGCGATGGTGGGCTGTTGTCCTGACGATATGGTAGGCA
The DNA here is from genome assembly GCA_032361225.1 of Lepetodrilus schrolli. Classification (NCBI taxonomy): domain Eukaryota; kingdom Metazoa; phylum Mollusca; class Gastropoda; order Lepetellida; family Lepetodrilidae; genus Lepetodrilus; species Lepetodrilus schrolli. The sequence goes on along the minus strand of JAUTBT010000006.1, from coordinate 85,777 downwards.
TCTGCTGAACCATCTTCACCTCTGGAACAGTGGAAACATTCATCTAATAGTACGCGAGTGAGCAAGTTATTGTTTTGTCGCAGTGGGAATCATTCACACATACGCGATGATAATTGTACATATCAAACACAAGATAAACAATACTATACATGTCCATAGATTTTTATAAATTGGGGTTTAGAGCCACTTTCAAGATTCTTTCACTTATATCACGGCTGTGAGCATCGGCTAGTACTGACAAGACCAAGAATGATAACTGCATTGCCACTCTACAGACAGTGCATCCTATCAATATCGCGTCAGAAAGGTAACTTTCACAAACATTGCTGCCGGGCCCCTGGGGCGGGATTTGAACCTGGAACCTTTCTACCACTGTGCTACCATCCGCCCTTGGAATTTTAAGTAAAACTATGACCATTGGTGCATATTATACTAGTATGTTTATGTTTCTATGTTAAATTCCTATGGTTATGGTTATGGCTATGGCTATGGCTATGGCTATGGCTATGGCTATGGCTATGGCTATGGCTATGGCTATGGCTATGGCTATATCTATCGGTATGGCCAAGTCGGTGATCATTAGACTGGATGCATCAAATACCAGTGGGGACAAATGACTCACAATTTGTCAATAAATCTAACACATCTGAGGTCCTGTTTCACACCCTGTGCTATCCTGTGTAAACCTCATTGTGCATAAAGGTATGATAAAGATTTCAATTGCCTCGGGCATGACAAAAACTTGCCCCTGTTGTGGTTCTAATATTAGACACTGATGAAACAATGTGTATGGTGTTTCACTACCGGTACATAGTGTTTAAAATACATAGTGTTTGGATACATTTCACAATTAGGGAATTCTTTTTTTTTTACCTCTTACGAAAAATATATATTAATTTTGCTGTACTTGCAACAATGTTATTTGGAAATAAAAAAATTCTTACAAAACAAATGATATCAGATATCAAATGAATAAACATTAAGCATATCACGGATGTATCCATCCTAGCATATTTTTGTATTTTTACTAATACTAGGAAACGAGAATTATTTCAAATTTTGTAGTTGGTCAGTTATGTTAAAAAAACATGTTCTGTTGTGATTAAATCACATAAAAAATATGATTCAACAAATCTCGGAAGTGTCATGATGCCAAGATATAAACGGTTAAACACCCACTCGATCTAGAGTACAGTCACTACTCGCTCACTCTATATTTAATAGATGTAGGAGGATAACTCCTCGTGTGACAAATGTGCTCGGCATGTTTGATGACAGTCTGACAAATCTCTGATACATGTTTGATGACGGCAAATTGGTCATATTTCACCCGGTTTGACAGCATCATCAGAATGACAGTCGTAAATGTCCTGTGCCCACTGGAAAGAAGAAACGACCATTGACTCAGTCCTCTATCAAAGTAACTGATGGTCTTTTCCTATGTTGTCTTGATGAGTCCTGTGACGTATAGACAGGCCAGAACAGAACCTTTATACTCTTAGGCCAAGAACCTTGGCATATGACGCACAAATATTAATTACAAAAAAGAACATGGCAATCGCGGAGAGGGATTTGCAAGGAAGTTTTACATTACAATGGTAACTTGTTCCTTTTTGTTTGGAAAATAATAAGAGTATAAGTTGTTCCAACTTATCTGAAGCTAAATTTTATGAAATATGAGCTACTTGGGTCTTAAAGGTATTAAATATAGTAGAACATTGAGCAATATCCTATGAATATAATCATTGTAATACAAGTATTGTACAGTCAAGGAGAGAACCATGATAAGTGTTTCACTTTTCTCTAATACTGTTAAATTTGAGTTAAATTTACAATATATGGAAATCAAATTATACTACATATCACACAGGAAATATATCACACAGATAAATAGGAAACATGGATCATATTTAATAAACAAGGTCCCAATAGTTACAGCCATATATTTCTTTCCTACCAATTGAGCAGCCCTACTGGTAGATACTAGTATTGACAACCAAAAGTTAAATCATTATTCCAGTCCAATTACCATGGTAGTATATGTCTCAAGAGAATAGTTCCTGCAAGGTTACTTGATGCAGATTAATAAGTAATCAAGGGTATTCTTTCTACATATTGATGAGGAAAGTTACCTATTGAAAATCTACTTATATACAATCATGGTTTGTTGACATATTTCATATTTTTTACCTGAAAGTATGTACATTTGATTTGTCTATAAGTATATAGGGCAACAAGCTACATTTTCTGCTTGATTACAAATTGCTCAGGCAGTATTCTGATGTCACCATTATGTTTACATAAATTACCTCAACTATGTGTACAACCAAACTTGCAGAGCTACTTTACAACATCGATCTGATAGGAATTTCAATGCACATGTTCGACACTCTTTCAATGATTTATTGATTTCCACATGGTTGAAATTGAACAATACCCAGGGATTGAATATTTAAGGACATACTTTGCTGATCGGCATGTTGGCCAGTGATTACTTTCTACACTTATCATTAGAAAATACCATCAACCGATCAATAAATCTCACTGTTCATAAATAATTATTGATAAGATAACACAACGATGCATTTGGAATCAAGAACCTATATTTCTGGCCTAGACATTATGAATCTTTCTTGAGTATGTTCATGTTCACAAATTCCCATATAAAATTTGAGCTTGAGTATGAAATATTACTTTAAATGTTTTATAATCTCAATGCCTGTTTCAATATTCAAACGATTGTGATATTAACATGATAATTGTATTGATCGATCATGTTGACTGCACCTGCATTTAAAAATTACATGCCTAAGATATTTATGATCTCAGTATACATGATAAAACCACATTACAGTGTTACAAGCTAGAGGAAACTATTTTTACTTGAATCACTCTGGGATCCATAGTACATTTCATGATCAGGCTAGTATTACATAGATAGACATGACTTCATTGCATGGTGTCACTTTAGGCTGGATTTTAAAAAAAAGAAAAATCACTTCTGAATAAGGCATCCACAGTTGCCTCCTGCACAAAGAAGGTTAAAATTACCAGCCATAAAATATGAGCTCGATGGGTGGAATGACTTAATTACTTTTTAAGGTACTAACAAATAAACAACAGATTAGCCATGCATGATACCAAAAATTGAATTAAACTTCTGTATTAACATAGTAATAAGAAATTCTAACATTTACCAGTAATTACTTCTTCAGCCATTCCTTTCTTTAATTATTTTTTATTTCTATTTTTATTTCTATTCTCCTCCATGTTTATGTAATACATTGCTTATCATGATTATAGCATTTACAAATATAATTATTAATTCTTATTAGTAGTAGTAGCATTCTTATTAATATTTTTTTTGCATCATCACCATCATCATCATCATCATCCAACATCATCATCGTTAACTTCCTGGGAGCTCATCCAGACCGTTCTTCAGCATGAACCTGCTGATATGTTAGAAATCTTCAGAGGATGGCTATCTTGATTAGCGTCAGCCACCATAGTAGAAACTTCTCAGATGTTGGTAGGTGAAATACATCAATGTTTGCTTAATTTTTCACAAGTAATTGTGACAACCCTTTACACTGATGTGCCACAGATTGATGAAAACAGTGCCGACACATGACGCTAGTTTTTCCTCAATTTTTTTTCTACTATTGTTTCTTTAAAAAGATTCTGCTACTGTTTCTTTGTTTTAACTCCAAAACTTTGAATGAATCATTAAACTTTGAAGTTGAACCTTAGCCATAGATCTACAACATTTTCATGACCAAATGACTGTTAAACTTGACCAAATACAATCGGGGTACAAATCCATGACACCATAATTTCTTTAAATACCGTGAATTTAAAGGTACATGTAAATTTATATTTTCTATTCCAATCCAAATGCATTTCAATATTGCATATGACTAGGATACCATTTCAAATGCATGATCATCAGGACATGTGAAGTAGTATGGCAACATCAGGATGATCATTGCCAATGGTAATAATGTTAAATGATATTAACATTAGCTAAAATTCTCTTAATGCACATTCTTTGATCATCATCAAATGTTTAATGTAAGGTTACTGGTAATTCTATGTAAATTCATGTCGCAGTCTAATCATTGAGAAACTTGACTCAACCATCTACAATATCATTGCATTCCTTCATGAATCATTCACTGAATGCAAAATTTCCTTCAACAAGGTCAACATCGTATTTCTATTCTTTCATTGTGTTCATGTACTGATATTAATCCTCCAGCAAATTGCACAAAGCAGAAAGTCTTTCACGAAATATGTACATTGCATTGTTCCAATTCAGAGAGGAATGCCGTAAATATTTCTTTGGATTGCTCCAACTTCCAAATCAAATATTCAGTGGTGTGGGGACAGATGTTTCCATGTAGAAACATCATGGTTGAAGTTAAAAATACCATAGACACAGAAAACAGTCGCTAAGACATCTTAAGACAGACAGGAATTCTTCCTTAAAAACGTCATAGATTTGGTCCTAAAATAGTCCATGAAATTGTGTTATGAATTAAATTAATTAAATATGACAGAAAATAAGTATGTTAAATTAAGCAAATTTTGGATGCAAAAATCATGATGAATAATAATATTTTTATCAATTGAACAATATTAATTAAATATCACTATATACAAATTATTTGGGTATTCCTAAAAATACAATAACATACTGTATACCCTGTATATACTCTTGGCCCCGAGATTACAAAACCTTTTGAGTACAATTTCATGCTCAAGCTCAATTTTCATATGAGGATTTGTGAACAAAACTTTGAGTTGAGTATGAAATCGTACTCAGAAAAGTTTTGTAATCTCGGTGTCTGGGGCCTCAAAACTATCTCTACAATCAATTGTAAACCTATCATAAGATGATAGTGGTGGTCCCCATCCTCATCCAATGATAGATTTACAATTGATTGTAGCTCTGTGCATTGGGCCCCTGATGGTTAATAATTATTGGTATTCACCTAGAGAAACACAGACCAGGGTAGACTTAAAGATGCACATCATGTACCATGTGTACTGTACTGTACCAAGCAATACAGAAACAAAGTCCTGGGTAGTATTAAAGGTGCATGTTACCTGTTGAAAAAAGAATGCGAGTATACTCTGCTCTACAACCACTCCCACTACACACAAGCTGTAACTGACAAAGCTGCAAAGGCCTTCAAGAATGTCCTGTAGTCACATATGGGTCATTTGGAGAACCATAAACATTTGTTAACCATGTTAGCACAATCAACAATCTGCACATGGTGACATCTGCACTAGAATGCTTTCTTTGGTCATGAATGTGTTCTTAACATAAGGAAGGCTATGTCACTCGGAAATATTTTGTATAATGATTTGTATTACTTTCAGGAAATAAAGTCAAGAATAATAATACATTGAAATGTTGTATTTATTTATTTAGATATTTAATCAAGATCTGTGTAATTCTATCATAAATTCAACTTCATGATATCATATTTATATGTACCATGTATACTATTCTGTAACAAAAGCATATAATAAATATAATATAACATATAAACATATAATAAACATATAATAAACATTAATACTGATGGCAATACCCAGAGAAAGATTTTTGAATATGATTTCAAAGTTTTGTTCACAAATCTCCTTATAAAATTTGAGTTTGAGCATGAAATCATACTAAAAAGGTTTCATAATCTTGGGTTATCTAAGGTAACCTAAACTCCAACTCTAGCAATGGTGTGTGTAGTCTATGGCTAAGGTTGGCGTTATGGTTACCTTGAGTTACGACATTTTGTACAGGAGGGCCCAGCTTGTTTGCCAATCACCAATTACTTCTTTCTAATAACATATATTTTGACATAATTATAGGCTAATGTCATACACCTCCATTCCTGTATGTTGTCACATACTTATCCTTACTTATCCTGTCCTTAAAATTATCTCTCAGCAGCCTGCAATACCCTGAAATATCCTATAATATTTATAACACTATCTTCTAGAAAAAAAAAACACACATTTTTCATACATGAATAATAGCACTATTCAATATTCAAATAGGCCATTATTCTTGTTTTATTGTTATTATTATTTTTACTTTATCTTCATCATTTCCAAGCATGTCAAGCCGACACCCAGTAAGACAATTATTGTTATTATTAATATTTTTAAAATTAGGATTCATAGCCACCTTTAAGATTCTTTCACATATCATGGCTTGTCAGCTTAGGGCAGGAGGAGTAAATTATTGTTTTACATCACAATGGGAATCATTCACCCATACGTGATGAAAGGCCAAGAGGAAACCTGCAACATCTCTAACGTTGAATGTTATTGTTATTGTTATTAAAACTTTATCTTCCTCATTTGCAAGCGTGTCAAGCTGACACCCAGAACCATGTTCTACATTATCAGGTACACACAGGTACACACATACACAAACTATAGGACAAGTTTATAACCTCCCATAGTATGTGTGGCTGTGTTGTGTGGTACACATAACTGTGAGTGCAATGTCAGGTATATACAGACAGTGGTGACTCATCTGTCTTTGCATGCTGCAGATACACGATCCCTGGTCCTCCCCATTATCACCTTACTGTCATAGCAGGTTAGAGTGTCTGGTTAGAGCAGGTTAGAGCGTCTGGTGGCACATGGTCCCGTGATAACCTTGTAGCGCCTTGAACGGCAGCTTGGGTTGTATACTCCCCATGGAGTTGAGAAGGAAATTGAGTGTACA
>JAUTBT010000006.1:51945-75440 GCA_032361225.1 Lepetodrilus schrolli | reverse complement strand
ATACACACACACACACACCAATACACACACAACAATACACACACCAATACACACATACACACACACACACACCAATACACACACACACCAATACACACACACACACCAATACACACACCAATACACACACACCAGACCCACACCACACCAATACACAAACATACACACACACACACCAATACACATACACACACCAATACACACACACCAATACACACACACGCACACACACACATACACACACACACACACCAATACACACACACCAATACATACACATACACACACACACACCAATACACACACACACACCAATACACATACACACACACACACACACACACACACACACACACACACTCACTTACTTGATGTAATTGTCTGTACATGGCATTGTCCTTCCTTAGACAACTCTTGTTCAGAATTGTACCTATAAATTCACCAATAATATTTAGCATGATCTTTTTGAAAATGTATATAAACATTATATAATCACACTATCATCTAATTTATCGATTCAGATAATGATAATTTTATTGAGACATTTTTTCTTCATGTAACATATATGTATTTATCACCCAATACTGTATTTTCGCAGTAGATATCACTTTCAAATAGCAAGCAATATCTACAGCAGTAGATAGCGTTTGACCCAATTCTTGGTTTATTTGATTGTTTATTTCATTGTTCTACCATTGTGATGTCATGCTGTAGATATCACTTGATTCAACTATTTGATTCTTCAACCATTGTGATGTGGCATTTTTCTTCTTTAATGACTTTAAAACGATATTTTGTGATAAATAGAATCTCACCCTCGTGTCTTGAAATATCAACTATATCAACACTTGTCGATGGAACATTACTCCTGTTGATATATTTGACATTCCAAGACACTTGGGTGAGATTCTATATTTATAATGTTTGTAATGGCAGATTTGATATGCATGTCAAACTACATGCAGTGTGTGGTTTGCATCATGTGCCAAGTGCTGTGGTAATACATTGGAAGATACCGTTCCTCAGTTAAACATGGTTAATCTGGGGTTAGCTAGCAGCATTTCCGTAGGTCATATCCAGCATGTGCCGAGTTCACTCAGTGTTTTGTGGAGCTCTACCACACAACTATGACTCATTCTGTAGAACTGTGTGTCTTCAAACTCATTCTTTAGAACTGTATTGATACTAATTCTTTAGAACTGTCTTCATACTCATTCTTTAGAGCTGTCTTGATACTAATTCTTTAGTACTGTCTTCATACTAATTCTTTAGAGCTGTCTTGATACTAATTCTTTAGAACTGTCTTCATACTCATTCTTTAGAGCTGTCTTGATATAATTCTTTAGAACTGTCTTCATACTCATTCTTTAGAGCTGTCTTGATACTAATTCTTTAGAACTGTCTTCATACTCATTCTTTAGAACTGTCTTGATACTAATTCTTTAGAACTGTCTTCATACTAATTTTTAGAACTGCCTTGATACTAATTCTGTAGAACTGTCTTCATACACATTCTTTAGAACTGTCTTCATACTAATTCTGTAGAACTATCTTCATACTCATTCTTTAAAACTGTCTTGATACTAATTCTATTGAACTGTTGTCATACTCATTCTTTAGAACTGTCTTGATACTCATTCTTTAGAACTGTCTTCATACTATTTCTTTAGAACTGTCTTCATACTAATTCTGTAGAACTGTCTTCATACTCATTCTTTAGAACTGTCTTGATACTCTTTCTGTAGAATTTTTCTTTTCATTCTGTAGAACTGTCTTCATAAGCATTTTAATATACATACATTTTGTCATCACATTTTACTTAATGTATTTGGAGTTACAAACACAATTTTATGTATGCTGAATTGAATGTATAATACTATTTTGCATTTATATTATAGCTAAGATTTAGTCCAAAATGATACTTTTAAAGTTCTAAATATACCATTACAACTATACATGACATCACACTTATATTAGAAATGATGCAATTTGCATGTTTTTGTATAATTTCTTTGATTAAAGGAAATAATGAAGAATTGTTATGTGAACTGACGAATGATTGATGCAAGTATGCTATTCAATCGATAGAAACAATATATAGAATACATATTAACTGTTTACATGGTTTACATTGTTGGTTACAAGCATTCAAATAAAGTTCTAAACTGGCTCCACCATTTCATTCTGAGTTTGGATTGAAGCCTAGCCAGCCCAGACAAACACCATGTTGTCAGCAGGTGTGGTGTGGGTAAGGGGGTTAAATGTCATCCATCATCAGATCTAGAATATGTACTTGTAATATGCCCAATTCCTTGTATATTGACACCACTCAAAACAAGAACGGATTTCTTCCTTCTTACTATTTATACGCACAATGTGGTATACTTTTAATAGTATTGCCAGTTTATATGTATGTGAACATTGTGAGAATTAGATGTGTCTGGTATCATGTATCAGTGTAACACAGAATGTATATATGTTTCCATAAACTGTTTGAGAAGATGACAGTATTGAATCTATACGAATGTACAAATCACGTTCTCGGCATACATGTACATGCAACAGAGATGTTGCCCACTAATTGATGCCAATATTTTGACATCCAGCTGATAAAATCTGGCAACAACAAAGAAAAGCACCACTCGTTGATTGTTCTGCATCCACTTGTGTTTGAATGGCGTCAGCTGGGTACATTTAGCGACCTCTCTTCAGCGATCATCATTTAGCAATTTGTCTGTGGGTATGAACACTACTTAGCTTGAAAGAGGTGGGCTGGCTTCTGATAAAGCTACATGGTAAGTCTGGCAGTCAGGGAGAACTCTGAGTAACAGAGTAATGAGGAGGTGGAAGAGGTGTAGGAGTAATGAGGAGGTTGTGGAGGTGTAGGAGTAATGAGGAGGTTGTGGAGGTGTAGGAGTAATGAGATATAGGAGTAATGAGGAGGTTGTGGAGGTTTAGGAGTAATGAGGAGGTGTAGGAATAATGAGGTGGGTGTGGAGGTGTAGTCATGTCTCAGGAGGATACTCAAGGTATGTCTGGCTTATCTTGGTCATTGTAGAACACAGAAATATACCAAACCTTTCCTATGTCATCATTAATATACTAACTGCCTTCGTGGCTTAGTGGTTAGGTTGTCTGCCTGGAGAGCAGTAGGTTGAGGCATGTGGTTTGAGTTCCGGCCATATAACAAAACATGTTAAAAGATGGTTCTTAATGCTCAGTATTAAATGGGTAAAGCAAGGATTGGTTAGCTCCGAGTCCGTTGATAACATGTCCGTGTGGGGTATTCATGTTTTAACTACAGCAAGATATTCCGTGAGCTGGTTGGTGGAAGTGTGGCCTAGTACAAACGTGACATGAGCATACAAAATATGCAAGATATATATTGTGAAATATTGTCAATCAACTGATCATTAATTTGAATACTGATACAATACTGGGAAAATGCTTATCATTTTCAAGAGTTTCCCCCCTACAATATGGGTTTTTTCTTATACAGTATTGATGAACATTTCTTCCGTCCAATTGTTTAGCTATTTGAAAAAAAACCATCACCATAGCACTTTGTTACAATGGGTCCGTTATAATGAAGGATTGGTTATTCTGTTTCTATATATACACTGCTTTGATCATTTCAACTATTGTCTTCCAAGAAAGCCATGTTGTTTACTCATTCATTAGTGCTATGTTTTCAATACCGATTACATGCAAGCTGCCATATGGTATTTGTTATAATTTATCAATCATCATCTGATCATTTGGTATTGAAGCATATTGCTTTATCTAGAGCTGGATAAAATTGAGCCCACCCCAAAAAATACAAAGAATCATGTGTATAATAATATAAATATATAATCACATTGTGTTTAAATTTAATGAAAACATTCAAAGCTGCAGTTCACTTCTATTTTCCAAATATACTAGTATGACTTCTAATGCTTATGAATATCATGCTAAATGGAAGCCACAATTATGTCTGTGATGTTCTCAATGTCTGGGCCTAAATAATTTATGGTTTCCCTGGCACTGTGGTGATATTGATCATGCTCCTTTCAATCGGTAGGTCAAATCTACAGTGTCAACATTGCATGCATCTACATTGTTATGCTGTTGTACAGTCTTTGATGTTCCACTTGTCCTTGCTCGATTCCTGGCAAGGAGCCTGAAAGTTGATTTAAAAAGAAAGTGGCAAGGTGTTGATTGCATGTCAATTTCACATCTATATATCGATAAATTTGATAAGAGATAATATTCTGATCTTTTTGATATATATATACGAAAAGAATCAATGAACCATTGCTATCTTGATATCAAATTTCTATGTTTTGCTTACCTTGCATGCTGGGCAAAAGTCACAAATAACCCTATCGTGTAGATGCATTGATTGCTATCAGAAATGTGCATGCCTTTCCATTTATTCACATATAATGTTGACATGGTTAAATTGTGTTTTTATTAATCATGTCTTGGTTTATTATTTATGAGTTACTAAGAAATGTGTTTATTTTATGTCAAGCATATGACTCATCATTCACCAGTATCTAGGTATTGGTAGTCAGTATTGAACATGCTATTGATTCATTACTTCCATGGACAATCAGCTATTGTGTAATTATCTACTTCCAAGTGTGTGTCAGATACAATGCAGGGAATGTCTGTAGCCATGGTTTTGGTAATCATTGATTTTGTGATTTCATCATATTTCTTGCTTGTGATCATGGTAATTGTTAGTAGATTATCTTCATGGATATGTTATACCATATTATTATACAATTATTAATAATTTCTTCAAAGTTTATTATTACTGGTAAATATAATGATCAACTGAAACAGTAATAATGTTTGCTGATTATTTACAAATTAATTAATTATTTAAATGATTATTTACAAATTAAACTTGGTATGCTGTAAATACATTGTGATGTACAGTAGTAACCACATTGAACTATCAATTTCTTATGAAATAGATCCTATGTAGTGCTATATATAAAACATAGCATTATGAACATGCTTTTGAGCGTTGGTTTTGCACAACATAAATGTGTACATTATTATTATTATTATTATTATTATTATTTAATCACTATGTAAAATTATTGAATAGTATTTTATCAGTAGGCATAAATAGAAGCAATGCATCATGGGTATTCATCATGTACAATGGAGACATAGATTATTGGTTTACTAGTGTTTGTTGTATTGTATATATCATGTGTGTTAAAATGGTTTATTGCACCGATAACCATGTAATGTGATGAATATCAGCTTGATCGATAGAGATTCGATATATCTGTGTACTTTAGCAGATTCTCGTGTCAAGCAGTACACACATCTAGTAGACTAGTATGTACTTGCAGTGTTGTAGCAGGATATAAAAAAACCAAACTATGTCATGTAAACATTGTAAACATTAAACACGTTAAGTAACATAAGTATCCAAGGATATACTTTTTCTGACATGCTGTTCACAATTGTTATTGACCGACAATTTTTAATAACATTGGCACAGTGTTTGATGTTGATCAGCAAAGCAAAACATCAAATCACCATTATCTGATTTTCTTACAAAGTATTGATGGAAAATAACAAGGAATTACTCCCAAGGGTAAAGTACTATTGATAGAACTGTCAGAGATGCTGAATTGATGATAGATCTGGTACATGCAGCACAAATATTGATGTAACTTCAGTCACCATGGTCACATCTCACTTGTAGTTTGATAAAAGCACCAAATTTGGTACACATACCCAGTAGTACATTACTATGGTTATAGTGCCATCCCAGCTTTTTCCTGTGGTGGCCATGGCAGCCACCTTTAATAATGGCTGCCATCTATAACTAAAATTGAGTATATCTCAACAACAAAGAGACATAGGATATTAATTTTGGTCTCTATTTGTGTTTTTTTACCCAGGTTATTGAATTCAATCTATTTTATTTTTACCATGACAGCCATGTATAGATAAGGATGGTATTCTCTAAGAGACCAACAATTTTGTCATGTATCATTTTATTATTTTAATATTAACATGGTAAATGTGGAATGCAATTATAAACATCATCACATGCTTCATTTTAACTCAATTAAGTTCTCTTCAATACAACTAACATATCTTTTTACACTTTTCCCTTCAACCTCTACCTGCTTGATTAGACACAGACACTGCTCTGTAGGCAGCATGGAGAGTTTTAGCATGTTTAATAGCACACGACATAATACATTAATAGTTGTGATTTAACATTGGCCATGGAACCCTTTCATCCTGTCATGTACACCAAGAGACCATAGCTTTCTCTTATAGAGTTTCATGAAGGGATGCCCTGTTGTAGACAATGAGTTCATGTGCCAAGTTTCAGCTTTGTCAGATGGCATATCTTTTATCCACCAGTGTCCACATCGTATTCTGGTGCTAGGATGAAGACATGCTTACTATATATGTAGATACATCAGTTTCATCTCCCTTGCTTTATCCCATCCTTCACTCCTGCACCTGTGGCTGTGTCAAGTTGGATGATAAAAACTTCTCAAATGAGAGCTGTAATCACTTTTTGGAACATGAAGAAAGGGTTCTATTTTGTTCTGTGATAGTCATGTACCATAGTTGATTAAACCAAGTGTTTCCATTTCAACATGTTCAATTAAAAAGAAATTACTAGTTATCACAGTTAGCAGGCAGTATTCCATTTAGTCCCATTTATGCAACCTTTGCTTTCTAATGAACCAAGCGATTACATGTAACATTTTTGGAACCTTATTATTAATTCTATATCATGTATCAGTGCTATTTTTTTTCCTCAATATATTATGTGAAATAACATTGCTATTTTTTTTCCTCAATATATTATGTGAAATAACATTGCACATGTCATATATTGCTTACACCACATATGAGTATAGAAGATCACCAGAGATTAGAGGTTGTTCTAAGCAGCTATTAACGTATATGTCATAATTGAACAATAAAATAATAATTGTAAATACAAATTTATAAATAACTGGTAATTTTTAGCAACACATTTCTCTTAAAGACACACCTAAAACATCTCTGTATTCCACACCACGATCTGGAGAATATTAAAGGATGCTCTTGTTTAAGAAAACAACATTTGTCCTGTGTGATTATCACACCGCTGGGTATAAATATTGTAGTACATGTTGTAAGTTGTGAAGTGTCTGTGGACTGCTAATACTCAGCTTCCACTGTGTATTGCTAAGGAAAGTTGCGGGATGAGTGATTAAAGAAATAAGATCCGTCCTGTGAAGTGGTGGGATGGGAAATGGAACACGTGGGAGGTGTTGCTCTGTCTACTGAACAAGTCACAGAGTGCTGCCTATGCCTGCTCCAGATACAGACATGCTATGACTCTTTCTCATCATAAACTACAGAAGGTTGGTACTCTTTGTGGAGCATCTTCAGCCCACAGGACAAATACGAGACATTACAAGATGGTACTTGCTTGGAGCCTGTTCATCCCTGCCTAAAGCAAGGAGTTCATATCCATACCCACTGGATTTGTTGACACTGGCAAAGCTGAAAACATTATGTTTGACATTAAAACACAACAGCATTGGCAAAGTATGAAATAACCATTGGATGACTACCAGGGGTCGGTTGCAGAGAACAGTTGTAGCTACAGTTGATAGTAAGACAAAAAATTTGGAACCACTTTTATCGCAACAATAGTTTTATGTGACAATATGCTCAAGTATTGTAGTGATAAAAGACTTATATTTGTAGTGGGTTCCGAAATTTTTACTTACAATCAATTGTAGCTACAACTGTTCTGTACAATGGACCCCTGGTTAATGATGGTCATTGATTTTGGAATTTTTGGTACCATAAAAATGCATGATTTAAAGGAAAACATTCAATTTTCAATTTGACCTACATCAGTGTATATCAATGATGAATGCACTCTAATGTCCACGATGAAGCCATTTCTGATTTGGTGCAAGGTCAATCAAGTGTCTGAGATGTGTGGTAAACAGATTGAAATGTTGTGGCACACTGCCCTTGAAGCATGTACTTTCTGATCTAGTGAAGTTTAGAGTGCAGAGCTCAGTGTTATCTGAGATTACTTACAGGCAGAAGAGATAGGTGGAGAAGCAGAGGAGATGGGTGGAGAAGCAGAGGAGATGGAGAAGAAGGGGAGTATTTATACTTGAGAGTAAACACTGAATGTGCACGTAAAGAGTGCACACTGGAGTGCATCATCCACTTATAGAGTTCATCCCAACCTGTGCAGCAATTGACAGTCAGCTGTTTACCCAAACATTGCATCAATTGGCAAGACTAGTATCATCATAATCACAATACATCATTCATAATTTGAAATAACTTACAAACTATGGTATGGGCGTACAGGTCCTTAGATTATTAAACATTGTTTGAGTACAATTTCATGCTCATATGAAATATTATCACATACATTATTACCATTTTAACAAGTATCATAATGTGTATTTTGGTATGATACCCTTATGATACTCAACTCAGAGTTTTGTTCATAAATCCACATATAACATTTGAGCCTTGCCATGAAATCGTACTCAAAATTGTTCGTAATCTTGTGGCCAGGTTATTGAACAGTTAACTCTTACTAGGCGGAGTTCATCTCTCCAAGGAGTTTAGTTTTGAGAAAACAAATGCTGATAGTTGTGAGTTATTTAGATGACTGCAGTTATCTGATAAAAATCATGGAAGGCTGGAGAGAAAATTCAACCCTGGCTGGCAATGCAGACAGTAGTGAATCCCACTGAAATTTATCTGGAGTTCACATTGCTAGTAGGAAGTCACTGACAGGGAGTGAAACTGTACCTGGCGTTATATAATATTTAGTGCTGTCTTCACCTGGGTATCTTTTCACGAGGTTCTCTTATCCACTAAGAGAGCATTACACTCTCTTTGCTGATAGCGAATACACTGCAAAGAGAGCGTTATGGTCTCTTAGCGGATAAGATAGCTTTGTGAAAGGATACCCTGGCATCATGTATATTAATAGCTGTCTTAATAATAATAATTATAAGAAGAAGAAGAAGAAGAACATGGAATTATGTGTAGAGCTGTCCTCATCTGGCATTATGTACATACTAATAGCTGTCTTCACATGGCATTATGCATATTTATATTTTGAGCTGTACTTATTGGGAGAGAGCTGTGGTATGCTACTAGTATATGTTACATTGAGATCCAGGCCAGGGTGAATAGCAGAAAGTTTCCATGTTGTAAAAGTTGTAGGGAGAAACTGATTATTAAATTTAAGCTAAAATTGTTTATGGATCAAATACACACAATGGGCATTGAACATGTGTAATGATGGTACTTGGGTGATGAAGATCTATCTATACTCAGCAAAATTAATTAAGGGCCAGTTACATTTTTGGACATGTAAATTTAGCTTTATATTAATTTTACATCAAAGAATGTTCATATGTTTATAGGCTTCACGTATTCTTCAAGAACTTGCAGACACGTTGGAAGTTCAATGGCACCCAATTCCTCAAGCAGAGTTCCAATATTTAATAGAAATCCTTCACACAAAATATCTACCAGGTCTTAATTTATTTTGTTGAGTATATTAAATCATTGATCATGTTGACATAACTTGGTCACCCCAATAGATCTGCTGCTTTCAAAACACTACATAATACATTGTTTGGATACAAATTGGCCCCCTTAATCATTAGCATTACGAGCTTCCGACATTCCTGCTTTTTAAATCAGATGCCAATTTATGTTGGAACATATGCAGCTTCTGGAAACTGGATATGGAAACTGGATTTGGAACAGTAAATAATGCAAACTGTTGCCACCAGTTACTAATGACAAAATGAATCGGTCATTTCCTCTACCTGTATCCATGACGGTATCTATTCTATTGCACATTGTCTGTTGCTGATCATCAGAAAGGTTAATTTGGTTCCGTGTGTGCACACAACATGTGACTCCAGCAGTCCAGGAGCTATGTGGATATTAACACTCCCAGTATACTGGTATACTGCTCCTTAAACATTTTGAATATGT
Source organism: Lepetodrilus schrolli (assembly GCA_032361225.1). Taxonomy (NCBI): domain Eukaryota; kingdom Metazoa; phylum Mollusca; class Gastropoda; order Lepetellida; family Lepetodrilidae; genus Lepetodrilus; species Lepetodrilus schrolli. The sequence goes on along the minus strand of JAUTBT010000006.1, from coordinate 65,414 downwards.
TGAATATACCCAGGGCTCCTAGTATACTGGTATACTGCTCCTTGAACATTTTGAATATGTTGAATACACCCAGGGCTCCTATTATACTTGTATACTGTTCCTTGAACATTTTGAATATGTTGAATATACCAAGGGCTCCTAGTCTACTTGTATACTGTTCCTTGAATATTTTGAATATGTTGAATACACCTAGGGCTCCTAGTATACTGGTATGCTGCTCCTTGAATATTTTGAATATATGTTGAATACACCAAGGACTCTTAGTATTTTAGGTATACCATGTATTCTGCACATCCTTGAACATGTTGAATACACCCAGAACCTTGGCAGATATCATACAACCTTTGGATCCCAAAATTATATTATTATTATTAACATATTCTATTATAATAATAATTATAACAATATACCAGTTTTGACTATGATAAGACACTCCTCAAATAGGTGATGATTTTGTGAAGGGATCAATAAATCCTACTTTGCAGAGAAACTTGAAGGATAATACTTTGATACCTGGATACTGGATCTGTGCATTTCAACTGCACTTGGAATAGAAGCTAGATCAGCTGCGGTAGTATAATGGCAAACAATAACAAGATGTTGTGCAAGGAGTGAACACATTTCTTTTTAGTTTAGGAATTGTTCATGGTTTATGTAAACAAACCATGTATGTGTTTAGGTTTATTCATGTAGACTTTGTGAACACTAGAAAGAGTTTGCTTAATATACTGCGGATAAAGACATATAGACCACTAGCTCATTAACTCTAACAATGTGGTCAATAATAACAGATTTAACCATAACCTAATAACCATGATAACAGGTTTAATAACAAATTTGCAAAGTATTTGTATGTTTATGCTAGTCTGTGTCCCCATTATTTTATATTATTACACAATGAACAGAATGTGAATATAAGTCTATTGCAATATTAGTACTATGTAGTGACCCAGATTTGACAGCAAAGTGAGTTTGAAGGTATTGATTTATTCTTTATCAACATAGCTTTGCCAATACTGTCAGTATTAACTACAATCCATGTTCTATTAGATGTAAGGAATGTATTGTGATCGATGTATTATATAACTTATTATAAGTATGCCTTTGTGATCTGGTAATGGCAGCTGTGAGTTGGTTGGTTTAAAGATTATGCATGTTTGTCTTAGCTGTTAACCTTGCACCATATGATAATATTCTTTTAATATTTCAATTATTGGTCTGTTTTCAATCTCACGTAATATATATTTGTTTTTTCCTGTCATATCAAATTGTATTTGTTTTGCTCAACAAGTCCCGCACTTATAATATTAAGAGCATATTTTTTTCCAATTCTGATCTGAGGTCTAGGTAATTTAATATCATTTTATTGTTCATTCAAGAACTTCCCCTACAATTTAAGATATCTGAGTCTAGTAATGGAATAGCGGTGTCGTCGTGCTCCTGGAAAATACTAAATGCTGTATTTTGTCTATTTATTGAAGTATGCTTTTTTTTATCTGAAGACAACTTAACTTGAACAAGAACTATATGCCATTAGTGAAGACATGATCTGTGACTTCAGGAAACAAACATGAAATATTTGCATATATTTTTAATTTTATTGATGTTCTGGCAACTAGTCGAATGATCTGCTGTGAGGGGTGACTAGTGGTGACTAGTGGTGACTCATGGTGTTGAGACACACTATCAGGCATGTGATTGTGCAAGCAGATGTTCTGTTCATTGCTCGCACGTAGCATGGTTCTGTGTGAACGCAGTGCTAAAAAACCACGAAGTTAGTAACGTGGTTAAAGTACATTTTAGTGCAGCAGTCAAACTTAGACATGTTTACTATAATGAATCGGTTTCTTTGTTTTTCACCTTTGTTTTAAGTTGAGAGCTTTTATCAATATTTCATAATATATATCACTGATTGCACCGGGATAGTCTGGCTAAATATATATGTTATATACTGTCCTACAACTCACAGCAATACTGAATATAGAATTTGAAAATATTGTTTGCCATCAGAAGTCCTTATCAAACACATTACTCATTTCCAATGTGTATTGATTCGTGCCAATACTCATTCAAAGACCATTGCAGTTTTCAGTACTGTGTAGCCATCAACACAGGAAATGGTTGGTAATGAATGTCTTCCAACATGCAATGTTGTTTAATATGTTTGATAATATGTGACCATACTCACAACCTTTTCACAAGCCTTAGTGGGAGAACTATAGATTATCGTTATTACGGAAAGTAGGTGAATCATTTTCACTTTCATGGCCAAGTGGCTTAATGTGTGATTGCCTCCAGGCAAGGATGAATATAGTATAGATAAATGGACATGCAATTGCTCCAGTTCATGCAAAACATTGCATTGATGGTGTTTAAGTTCTTCCGTTCTTCAAGGCTTGTAACGGTATTGACATAATGCATATGAAATGCATTATTATCCAACTTAGGTGATTCTTGTACAATGGGTTTGAACATGACTGGATATGAAAGTTTATTGTCCTTTTGGTCACAAGCATACAGTATTCAACCTTATCATACCTTTGATCTAGGTAGGTGTAATTAATCATGTGCACGCAACATGTGAAAGTGTCTAGATCAGTGGATACAGTTACCTGGCTACCTGTTGGTACCGTTGGTCCATTAAGTACTTTAACAAGCTTACAGTTTGCTAGAATTCGAACCAGTGCTTTCAATAGCTTGTTACAGGGTTAGTATACACAGTTCTTGAGGTCAGCAGGCAGAGCTTATTTGCTTACCTAGGATATTATTATCAGTTTCCTTGGAAAACAACATTAAATAAATATACCAAAGTTGACCAAATATATATACATTTGTTACTAAATGTGGCTCGCGAACGGATGAAATATTTCCGCTGTGACTGCGACATAAAGCATTAATTCATACTAAATGTAGCGTTTTATGAAATTTAGTGTCAAGAGATTTGCTGCACATCACCACCCGCATGCACACACGCATGCACGCACACACAGATACACATACACACACATACACACATACACACACATACACACACATACACACACAGATACACATACACACACATACATACACACATACACATACACACACATACACATACACACACATACACACACACATACACACACACACACACACATACACACACACACACATGCACACACACATTTTTGTTTCTAATGTACTTACTTGTACTGAGGTATTATTACGTGTATGTATTGTCATGGATGGAAGTACCTTTATCGTCATTTCTTATCTTCCTATTTTTCAGCCCCAGAAAATGAGGAAGATGAAGGGGCAGAGGATTTCTTTCAAAGGGTAAGATTTTGACTTTTTGAAATATTTACTTCCTGATATTTTCGCAATCATGACATTAGCCTGACATTTCCTTAGTATATTAGGAAAGTATCGAGTACCGCCTATGATTCTACATTAGCAATTTATCTTAAAATATATCTAACATAATATGTTATATGTATTCCACAGAAACTAGTTTTACAGTAATTTCTATTTATTTTTAGATTATGGAGGAAACAAATACTCAGATAACATGGCCGTCCAAATTAAAAATAGGTGCAAAATCAAAAAAAGGTGAGTGAAATATTGTCAACCAATTTTACACTAAAAGTTATTAGAATTTTCTCCATAATATTTCAGATAATTGGATGTCATAAACTTCCAATTCAAGAAATATTCTGAAATTCATGTCTTTTGACATCAGAGTCAGATAGATGTAATGTATATATCTTCTTTATTTATGTGATACTTTTATGATATTATTCCTGTCTAGTTAGTCCTGGATTATTTATTCATGGCTATTATTGTTATTACCAAGGATGCATGATGGTTTTTCTTATTCAGATATTTAGAATGTTTGAATCCATATTAGTTCCAAACTGAAAATATATTACAATGCTTTGTCTATGAACTTATTTTTAAGGAATAGGAAATTGTTCTTTGAAGGGCTGGTTATCGATACAGATATGAAAGATCGATAATCGTCAACTCAATATCAATCAATTATTGATAAATATCAGACAAATATATTCTGAAAGAATGTTTTCCTTTTGATGATAATTTATTGGAAAAATCCATATTTTGAAAATGTATGAGATAGAAATATAGGAAAACTAGGCCCCACTAACTAACAAGCTGACAATGTCTTTATACTGCTCACAGATGATCTGCTTGCTTTCTATCTTTGGGAAGTCTGTTAGGCCATAGTTATTGATTCGCTGGTTTACTGAATGTTCTCTTATAATTTTGGCTCTGGTGGTCGAAAATATAAATAAATATAATTTGATATTTTGGATCCAATATAAAAATATTAATAATTGGAGATTATAAATGGTCAGTTGACAGAAAGTAAATATAATTGTCAATACTTTTTATAAATACCAATGCATATAAATTGTTAAGATTTGAATGCACAATTATTTTCAAAGCACTGCTTGTCAATAGCAGTAATTGTTATAAATTACTACATATTTAACAGTAAGCAATCAAAGTAATGAATTTAAAGCATGTTCAAACTTGAATATAGATAGAAAACAGGCTGGTTGAAATTTTTGACAATAATTACAATGTTAGATTGTGATATAATAATACTAACGTTTGAAGTAAATTGTGACTTTCAAAAATATATTATCCTAATTTCAATAAGGTATTCAAGCTCAACTTTGAAACAAATACAAAATATGATGCAAATCTATTTGTATTTATTGAATCCACCACCTCCATAGTCTTCAAGCACTAATCCATCATCCATGGTCTGAATGGGCTAGATGTGTTGGTGTTTCTATCCCAGGATAAATCTGATCATTGCCCTGTCTGTCCTGAAGAGCCATAACAGGTGGATTTTCGATCAATGGATAATACAGAATGAACCATTGGTGGAGAGTTCTTGCTTGTTACTCCTGTCTTATTAGTCTGTGAAAACATTTCTAATCAGTTGCCTAATTGTGCCAGATGATCCCTGGATGGTTTGTGTTATGTCAATGATTATTTTATTTTGGGATTTTATTGGAAGTGCACAGTTTGTTCCTCATTACCTTTGCAAGATAAGCTAGAGTGCCAACTCAAGAGTACTTCTGTCAATGAAGTCTGAGTGGATTGCTTGCATTCTCCCTGATGGCAATAACTTCTCCAACCAGTAGTTCTGGTTGCTTCCTTCTGTAATAAGGCTGAACACTTTCTGTACCATAGTATTCACATTTTGTATTACTTTTACATTCATGTTAAGTGTTTTGTTTCTATGTCAATTATAACACAATAAATAATTCAAGCAGAAATAGTCTTTAAAATATTGATTTTTAAATCCACACATGAATTGTGCTAGGTATTGTTCTCTGGTATCATAATCATTCTGGTTACATATCATAACAATTATTGTTATAGGTATTGTTCTCTGGTATCATAACCATTCTGGTTACATATCATAACAATTATTGTTATGATATGTAACCAGAATGGTTATGATACCAGAGAACAATTACCTAGCACAATTCATGTGGTATTGTTACAATACAGATACCAGACTGTTGATTATTAATAATAGTACTAACTATGTATTGCCAATTTGGCAGGATTCAAATTCCCTTCTAACATGTCTAATGGTGCTGATTACAATGGAATATTATACCCAATGGACATTTCCACTGAAACCTGATAATCATGGCATTGCAAATCTGTTACAGCATCAAACTGCTCCTTTTGCTAGAAAAGTGCAATGTTCAACTATTTATCACAAAGTCTATTTGTAGATGGTGCTATTAATACTTGTGCCAGCATGTATTTGATATTCCATTCAAATGGGAGGCTGTTGTACAATACCGCCGAATGTTGTAAGAGATCAAACTGAGTCTCCTTGTACAAATACATCTACCTAGGAGTAGCATTGTTGTAGTCATTACTGTGGCTGTGTAAACTCTGGCTGAATAGAGAACAGTTCTAAAGATGGTGTTTACATGGTTTAGAAGTACTGGTTTGCAAATTGTTGATAGAAATGTCACATAAATAATTGCATGTACATCGATAGCTATACACATTAATAGTACAGTTTCAGGTGTACTGTATGTTATTAAGACATCAGGCATAAATTGTTCTTTTAAAAGCAATGAGCAATGGAACTATTTCTAGTTCATATATTCCAGGATGGGAATTATTGCTAGTCCATTTAATTTAGCCATTAGTCTACTAGTCATTCTTACAATGTTAACAGTATTATAAGTAATTTCATGTTTAAAAAAAATGTATTTGAATCATTAATTGGGCTTGTGGGTTTTAATTACAGCCAAGTTTGTGCTGTTGTAGTTAGGAAGTCATCTACTGTTATGGTTATAGACAGGAATGCTAGACTATCCATAGTCTCAGAGGGTTAAAGTAAGTCAATAATATATAACTTATTTTGATTGGTATTATATATATTTGAAAGGAGCCGCTGAAATTCTTTACCCTCTGACTTGTTCTCCAGTAATATAGACTTGCTTAACTGATCCAGGGCGATATTTTGAATAGCATTTTGGTGAGAACACGGTGTGACAGTCTAGCAGGACGGTGTACAGAGTTTATAGTGCATTGTCTTATTAATGGCAATGGAGCTGTAGGCACCAGGATCACAGGATATCATGCAACAACCTGCGTTGTCCAGACCAGCATTGCTCTTTTGTATATCATAGTATATGAGGTGAGGGAATACCCGACAGCACACTATAGTCCCAGACAACAAGGCTATCTAGGAATGAACCACGATCTCCTATTGTATCAGCCATAGGAAGTTGATGTCCTTTATTCTAGTCCATGTGTACACTGTCTGAGTCCAGGAGTATACTGGGTTATCAATTGGGTTATCCTGCAGGTCGAGTTTAAAATGAGCTGGCTTCAGAGATGAAATGGCCAGAGATAGCTATCAACCCTATTACCATGTCAGCACTGTTTATTAATATAATATTATTCATTTTATGAAACATTGCTACTGATTCAGTCCTGGATGTGGTATTCAGTCCATGCTAATTCCGCCTAGCTCCGCTGATAACCCAGGTGATACAGGGTTGTGTAGACTTTATGTTGGCTGTCAGAACACCCAAAGGAGTTGTTACTGCACTCAAGTACTGCCAGTTTCTTGCATCAACAGATCTTATCATCATATTAAAGTTCATAGAAATAGTCTTGCTGTATACAGAGACATACCCCAAGTTATCACCAGTAAATGTTAATGCTCCCTAGGGGAATAGTTTGTTGGGGGTAAGCTGCACGTGACTCAAGTCATGTAGCTTGCTGCAATCACTGATTATCTTTGTATTTAGTGAACAGCGCATAAATAATGTCTATTTATCATGTTGCCAATTAGTCCAATTCTTTACTGAAATGGATGACTAGCTTCAGAATCCACAGTATTTTGTATGTGTGTTTTTTTTAATACTAAATATAAAGTAAGATCATAGATTTTCTTACCAGTGAACAGTTCAATATCCTAAAAAATGTTTTGCTTTATCCTTGATCTATTAAAATAAAATTTTTAATACATTTAGTAATACTTAGGATATTTATACTAAAGCACAACTATTTATATTTTCCTGCAACGACTACAACAATTTATATAACTCTGTTATGTTCTGACCCAGTTCGTGCTGCAGTTCCTGCCTCTCAGGTTTTTATCTAAGAAGTGCTTAATTTATGTACTGTTGGCAGGGATTGGGTAACTGTATTTTGATACTGTGATAATTGGAGAAAACAAGATACCCTTGCTGCCACCCTGTTTGGAACTAGTTCTACAGGAAACAGGAGATGCTACACACCTTGTAGGAAAAGAAACTGCTCTTGGTCCAGTTCCACGAATGATCACAGCGCTGCGAGAGTCGTATCTCCATAAACACGTGTAAGATTCTTGTATCGCTATGATCGTTCTCTGGAATGAGGCCATGGTGTCTAATGACTAAATCATCTGGTGCGAGCCCAAAACATTTTCCTGCACATTCAATGCAATGTTACGTGTACAATCTTGAAATATACGTTTTTATGTTTATGTAAATATACATTGTTTATTAAATCAAACATCCATGGTTTAGATTGCTGTGATGGAAACAAGTCATGTCTTTTTATAACACAATTACCCACAGTATTTAGGCGTTATACAAGTGTATATTATCATTATTTATCAGAGGGTTTGTGGTGATGTGCTTGTAGTAAGAAGAGAACCTGGGACAACTCACCAACATGATTTTTATGTGGTATAACGCCACTTTCAAAATTATTTCTCTCAAATCACAACTTGTCAGTTTATAGCAGGAGAAACACACCCGCAACACCTGTAGCCATGAGTATTTCAGTAAACCTGTGAGCCCCAGCTGGCACTGGTAAACCAAGGATGATTACATGTAAATCTACATTCTAAGTTACTGTTCTCCATCATGAAGTAGATATTGAATCCTCAGACTTAGTCTCAGATTCAAACTGGAACTGTTTAGTATATATAATTTGGCGTTCCTTTTCCATTAAACAAATTCAGGTTGAATTTAAAGCTGAACCTTTTTGAGTATGCTTCTTTGTCTAGAGAATAGTGAGTAAATATCCCTCAATGCCATACAGATTAATTGTTTTAAACATTATTTTCCATTTAACACTCTCAGATACCACATTTTACATTTAGCAGGTTGTGTGCTTAAGAAGCAATAGATAGGAATAGTTGCCAAATTTGTTTCCTCTCACCAATTGGCGACTTCCTGAACATTCAATAGATCGCTCTATCACCTACACGCACCTCATTGCCACGTTGGCATTTTATCACAGACCATAAACCTACTGGTTTTTAACCCCACCTTTTCTTGTCTGCCCCCCTGCACTCTCAAGGTGGCACCCATTGCTGCCCTCAAGGGGCGAGGAGGCTTTATACTGCAAAGATGAGCTGACAATGTTGTCTAAGGTGCCTCCTGTTCCATGGGCCAATGAGTCTATGATAGCCTAGAACAAGACATGCTCACTCCTTCCTGACTACAACATGGGTAATATACTGCCTCATGCCATCTGGCCTGGGATGAACTTCCTCGCAAGAACTGAGGGTTTGGGGCTTGATTCCTCATTTGTCTGTAATCCTAATTACTATCAATTTGTGTTGGCCTGTGTGACTTGTTGCAGTTATGGTCAATACACCACCTGTCTTATCACAGTACTTGTCATTCACCTAAAAGTACTTGGCTAACAATCTATTTGAAAAAAAGTCTAGACTGCTCTTTTGTATTTCTTTTATACTGACAATTCTGTTATTAGCAGTCATTCATGGAGAAGGAAATGGCTTGAGAAGCATCCTGTGCCATAATGATAGTTGGTGCCACGCTTCAGTATAACAGGTACTCGGGGATTTGGCCAGGTTTGCAGGCAGTGTCAGACCACATCATCACTTCCTGTGTCGGATCTGAATAAAAATTTGTATAATTGGAATCTGTGAGCTTTCTCCAAGGTATTACTCATGTCTTGGCAGCACCCTTGGTACCTTGGAACCCTAAGATAGTTTGTCGAATTTGAATGATCAATCTTAAAATTTCTATAATTTCTAAACATACAAACTAGAGAAAAATTTGGACAAACTGATCCTAGGGTTCCTAGTGTTGTATTGTGTGTGGTTTTGTTGTAATGGTCTCCACATTGATGTAACAGATACATAGACATGTAACAGATCTGCAGACATGTAACTGAGTCCTATAACAGATCTGTAGAGGTGTCTGTGTGTCTGGTGCAGACAGGCTGCCTGTTCTGAAGGTGATCAAGTCTGTGTGTGTCCTTCTCTGTCTTCTACAGAATCTGAGGTATTTTTAAAAGCGAGCATACTAGTATTGTGCTGTAGTGAGAGCTTCTTGTATGCTGTGTGTTTCAAAGTAATGTGTGTGTGTGGTGTGTGTGTGTGTGGTGTGTGTGTGTGTGTGTGTGTGGTGTGTGTCAATGTGTGTGTGTGTGTGTGTGTGCAAGTGTGTGTGTGGTGTGCGTGTGTGCGTGCATGTGTGTATGTGTGTGTGTGTGCGTGTGTGTGTATGCATGTGTGTGTGTGTGTGTGTTTGTTTGTGTGTGTGTGTGTGTGTGTGTGTGTGTGTGTGTGCGTGTGCACGTGCATGCTTGCATGCTGTTCTGATGATTAGTGCATACAGTAATCATGGTAATACACTTATTCCTTAGAGCAGGAAACTAATAATTTAAGTTAATACTTTTTCAGCTGCTTTAAACATTATTTAAAATAAAAGCACAGAAAACATAGTATACTTCAGGCTGGGAGGCATCTGCCAAGTTGGGGTGTAATTGAGGGTAGATTTTGCGATTTTAGGACACTTCAAATTTATATTTCTTGAAGCTCTGAATATTTTCTTATGCCATGAGATTTCATTTGTATGTCATGGAAAGTTATTATTTTCTAATGCCATGGTTGAACCAGCTTTTAAAATGTGCCTGTGGAAAATATTTCCCTTTTTTTCTGGTTGAGACTATCTATGATGACATAAGGCAGTCACTGAGTCAGTGAACATTAATCAGTATAGGAAAATCCTGCTTACCACAGCCTTTCTTCTGCAAAGATAGATGACTTTTTCTTCCAAAACACAGTTTTCTCATTGGTATAAATCACTCACACACACACACTATAATACGAGAGAGCATCGTGTGATGTTATTTACTAATGTACTCCCATTTACATGATTTTCAGAACTATTCATAGCACATACCGAAATTCAAACTTCCTTTTGAGGTTAGGAATGTCATACAAGTATGTTTCTTCATTGCAATGTCTTAATTAATTAATATTTATAAAGATAAGATCGCACACCTTTAACAGTCCTGAACAGGTGTTTTCTAAGACAATCAAAGTATTAACAGAGTGTAGGAAGTATTATGGCAGTGTGTTTTGTAGCTGTCGATATATCCACTCTTTTGAAATTAATGATCTCACAGTCTGCAGTTGTGTTTGTTTTGACTGGCTGCTTGTTGTTAGTGTTTGTTAGTGGACATGTTGAAGCCACCTGCTGTTCAGCTAACGGAGTGATCCCATCCTTGTAATTGGCTGTGATTATAATAGTGAAGACATATAGCATATGCTTTATGTAGTCCGCCAAACCGCTCTTAAAGGCTGAATTTACCTGTGGATAACATATCTCTAGCTGTACGTTGCATACTAATGATTTATGTTTCTTTCAAAGAATTGCATGAGCTAACTGTCAGTGTTATATGGAAAGGAAGCATACACACTGATTAATGGATTTTCGTACCTACATTGAGAGATTGCTTAAAAATACATCAGGGTTATGGCATTTACAGTTTTGAAATGTTTCAAGCTAAATTACCCTTTATGCTTTTGAACATACAGTTTTGAAGATATGGTAATCTACTTGTTATGTGTTTAGGTGCAGAAAAAAACGTATTAGTCAAATCTTCTGTTGGTGTAAGAATGATCATAACATTGATTATTAACTTGGAAAAACAGTTTTCATGCAAATTTAGAAAATGATTTCCATTTTTAAGTGGGGATACAATGGAATTGTATTCATAATTATTTTAAAAAATACTATTAATACTATTGTTCACTTCGATGCATGGATTCCTTTTCTTCTCCCTCATTGGCAATCCTGTAGTTTCCAATGAACATAAAATAGACTCGGTTTTAGCATCCAGCTAACATAATCCTCATCTTTCAATGTTTCACTGTATTCTGAAAGTCTTCGATTTCAACTTGTATAAGCTTGATGAAATTGTCCTATTCCAAAATACACTGGAACCAAGATAAAAACGTTGCTCATTCTACAGAACCCACCATAAACACCTACCTAACACACAGCAAGGAATAGTTCTTATAGAAACTTCCTTCCTGGAATAGACTTTGCAGGTATGATGAGTTTACTCTATATTATTGTTGGCAATATGACAGCACTGTACCTGTGGGCTGGTATAACAGGCTGGTGAAAAATTCACTGTCGAAATAGCTGGATGACATTTTGCTATATGCTTTAAGGAAAACAAATATATTCTTTTACTTTTAATGATTTAGAGATTTCATGTTGTATTTTAAAAATCTAGGTTGTGTTATTTTACTGCTTGGGCTAGTCGACATTCTGTCGTGTTCAGATCTCTCTGTACATATCGGGGAGCTTGTGCCCACAGATGTAGGTACTGCTATTTTTATCCCAAAGTTGACTACACAACTCTAATTGTGCATGACAGAGGATGGTAAAGAAATGTGTATGTTTGTAAGAATATCGTTGAGAATGTCTCCTTGTGGTTAACACCCGCAACCTGCGACTATTTGCGTACAGATCTTCCTTATGGACCAAGTTTTTGTTTGTTCCTTGTTTGCGCTGAATCCATTTTGAACTGCCAGTGTTGCACTTATTTAAACCCAGTGTATTGCAGCAGTGGTGGGCTTAAATACCAAAAATGGCTCTTCTTAGTGAGCAACATATGAACAAAACAGATTTAATCCCAGGGCCTATTTTTGAATGTTAATGTTTTATTTTAAAGTTAAAATGTAAAAATATGGATATTACAGATAATATGATGTTTTATCAAATTGCTACACATGAATTAAATTCAAATAAGCTTGCAACACGTGCAACAACATACCACATAACTTGTTTTAACTGTAATTAAGAAATTAAAAAGTAAAGCATATTTTAAAGTAGATCTGATTGACATTTTTTTTTTTTATAGCACTTCATATACATGATACTAGTATACTGTTTTAATTTTGTATTTATCTAAAAATATTAATGATAAAGTATAAGGTGTTTTGTATCGATAGATGAGCACTTTTATTTTTCTGTTAAAACTAAATCTAAGTGAATACTTTCTGAAAATAACCTTTTATGAAATTTCAATGCCAGTATTTACACGAACAATTTAAAAACGAAATAATGCCTATGTACCTTTTTATAAAATCTTTTTTTTTTATTCTGTGTTCAATAACAGATGGACATAAATACATGCATTCTCAGTAACTGAATACATGTACTACTTCCTGCCTCACAGATGCTTCGTGATTTCATCCAGCAGGAAAATAGTTATGCCATCTGTAGGCGTTATGTATAGGAGGAATATTAATACATGTCAGGAATACTTGTGTGTAATACGTAAAATGGTAGATGCAATTCTGTAATGACAATAATTTTCATGCAGTGTTAATGGTGTAACAGATTGGAAGTGTAATGACATGCTATGTGTTGTCTTTCAGATCCTCACATCAAAGTTGTGGGCTATCCAGAGGATGTGTCCAGTGCCAAAGACAAAATCATGGCAGTCCTCGATACAAAAGTAAGCTTGAAGTCTTTGCAGACAGATTCCAAAGTTTCATTTAACTTCTGAAGAGTTTATTATTGCATATGCCATCATTATTGTTATTTTCCAATGTATGAATATTTATTTATTTTTTTATTTATTTTTTGATTGGGGTTTTAAGTCGCTTTCAAGATTCTTTCACTTATATCACGACTTGTCAGTTTAGG
>JAUTBT010000006.1:34568-50828 GCA_032361225.1 Lepetodrilus schrolli | reverse complement strand
CAGGTACGAAGTGGAGATGGCCAAGATGGAGAGTATCTACACAGGACGGAACACGCTGGTGATTATAGTGATGGAGGACATCCCTGTGAAGGATCTGCCTGCGGACATCGTGGAGGTGATGGGGAGAGACTGCTACGTGGAATTCACCAATGATGTCGAGGGGAGAGAGGTGTTCTGGCGGAACCTTAAACGGGCAATCTCTAACTGATGGTATTTCTTGAAATAATCTACTGAAACATCAGAAAGTTTAAACACATGCTATTGCCATTTGATGATGACATCAATAGACCCTCTATTGTAGAAAGTTGATATAGTTCATTGATTCCATACCACATTTACATCCTCTATAATAATGTGTATGCTGGAAATATGAAATAAACTATTTCAGAAATATAGTTTACCTATCGCGAGCTGTCTGTCTGCCATTTAGAGCCAGTACCCGCCTGCCAATCAGAATACTATTAGTCAGGTTTGTTATGTCGACATAAACCTATGCATTTTTGGAAACCATTACATAGTTAGCCAAGCCAGAAATCAGTGTCATCTGAAGCTTCTTCTAGTTAGCACCAATAGATTCCTTGCTCCTGAAAATGTAGGTTTAGCCTCTAGAATATTGACTCTCATTAAGTTATCTATAAGCTGAGAAAATGGGAAATCTCCATTATGTGGACGCCATTTTTCTAAATTCAAGATGGCGGCCATAATGACATTTTCTGGCTTAGTTTACTATGCAGTTTCCAAAAATGTTCATCCTCTGTTCCTCTGAATACTCATACTACACAAACAGCTATTACTCCTACTACTCCTACTACTACTACTACTACTACTACTACTACTACTACTACTGCTGCTGCTGCTGTGGAATTGCACTGAGACCATTCAGGCATGATCGAGCTCGACTGGTTCGTAGATGGGTGATCGAGAATCTGAGAGTATCTCAGATTCGCTCCTGTCCCAAATGGAGACTCATGCTGAACATCTTATTTACTACTAATAATAAGAATGCAAAGAAGGTCAATTAATGTCTTACCAATATTAAGACAACAATTTCACAGGCGCTACATGATTATTTTATAAAAAATGTACGAAAACGACAATATCACAAGTATTCAATGAAATATAATATCTATGTTCACTGCACAAAATATATACAAGTATGTCATTCGAGGGTCAACTGTAATTATATGTATATATTTTACTAGGGTCAAATGTATATATTTTACTAGGGTGATAGAGTACAAAAACTATTTGAAGTCGGGCAAGATATTTTGCTTTTCGGATCGTATAATTCTTCAAATCCATGACCTCTAGTTATCCAGAGCAATCTTCATACGATATTATAGCGAACAGTTTACTTGAGTATTTCAACAGGGGTGACGCTGATTGAACAGGTAGCCATCATTCACGCAGAACGAGGAAGAAGACGTAGCTGCTGAAAAAATGTATATTCTTCAACATAAACTGAATCAACTTACGGTTCGGCATATCTCTTTTTATCGTACTAAGATCTCGCGACGTGACGGGCAAGTGCGAGATCTCACGTGCCAACGGAATCAACCTAAACGTCTGTTATTAATATACTACTGAGTGAATAGCACAAGTTATGACATGAACATGAAAATATTTATTTGTCAAATCTAATGCTAGAATCATAATGAATGGAAAGAAAACATCCTTGGATGATATGAGAAAATTGTGTCATAATAGTTTCCACATATATGAGATAAACTTATGAACGCCTTAAAACATTTCCTCGCATTTCGTAGGCATATGATACTGTCATGTGGCTTTAATACGAGTCTGTTCGGTGTGTGTGTGTGCGTGTGTGTGTGTGTATGTGTGTGTATGTATGTGTGTGTGTGCATGTGTCTGTGTGTGTACATGCGTGTGTGTGTGTGTGAGAAAGTAAAAGTACTAGTATATATTACACACACACACACACACACACACACACACACACACACATACACACACACTATCTAGTGTTGAAAGCATACCCTTTTAAAGGGTCGAAGACTGTTTTCAGTAAACGGATGTACTAGCTAGGGACATTCGACAACGGAGATACATGAACATAGCTAGATGGAGACCGCTGAAGAGAAGTATTATTTTGGTCACGTGATGATTACGATTCCGAGTTCGCTTCACCTCACTAGCCATGATGACCTCGTTTCTTAACTTTAACTTGTAACATTGCACTCGGAGGGAGTTTGAGTTTTCAAGCCAAAAAAAGGCCCTTGTAATATAAATACACCTTTGATGTGACTGGTATGGAAGTGTATTTGTTTTAACAACCACCAGTTGCTGTACATAAGAGGCACTCAACGAAATGCGTAACAAAACATGAAACTTGATCTATTCATTGAACCTTTCTCGTAGAGGGTTGCGGTTCAAAACTCGTAACTCTTACATGAATGTTACATACTGTAGGTGAGAAGGGAAGTTATCTTCAAATATATATTTTTTTCATATTTACTATTTACTCTGTAAAAAGAACCCAAACACAGTAATCAGTTAGATGTAATTAAATATTCTCGTAATTTTTAAAAATAATAATGTGCAATACCATAGATATATGGAATAATTGTGATTAAGCATGGCATTTGGCCAGGTTAATCCAACGTATTTCATCGATAGCGCTGCGGCTCGTTTTTCCTGGGAGGATTAATAACAACTTACTTGGTATATATCTTCTTCGTGGTTATGTGTGGAACTGTCAAAT
Source organism: Lepetodrilus schrolli (assembly GCA_032361225.1). Lineage (NCBI taxonomy): Eukaryota > Metazoa > Mollusca > Gastropoda > Lepetellida > Lepetodrilidae > Lepetodrilus > Lepetodrilus schrolli. Next base: position 48,106 of record JAUTBT010000006.1, on the reverse strand, counting down.
TTCATTATTTAATTTACGATTACAGTTATTGGTCTTATGCAATATTCGTAAGTCGAGGGAGAGGATCAAACTACACGTGTGTGTACATGTATATAAAGGGTGTATGTTCGATGAGCTAAAATCGATGGTTTTTTTTTATCAATGATACATTGGGACTACACATATATTTGAGGTACATGTGTTGGGCAGAACAAATTCGTTATAAGCGCAAAATAGAGTACCTGGTCATACTGTACATAACGAAATTCGGAACGTTTTTCTCGTTTGTTCAAATGATTTCAACATATTTTATTCACAATGAAAAGGACTTGACACACATTTTACCAACTTAACTACATCCGCTCCTAAAATATTTACATGATAATATTTCTATAATATACAATTTTAAAACGTATTAATTTCTGATACAAGTTCGCTATAAAGATTATGAAGCATATTGATAAATGAAATATCAAATATACAAGACAATGAATTTATCACTAGCGTCGTTTCAATGCGCAATTTCCCGGTGATATTTCATCCGCACTTCCTGCACGTGCATTGTTCCGTCATATACAATAACCCTCTATCATTGAATTGTTTGAGGACATCCTTAAAATTACTTCCGGAGGTCAGATTGCGCGGTGAAACATTCGCCTAATTATTAATTAACAATCGCGACCAGTTTGTATCAATTGCCCATGGAATTTCAGGAATCAGGAAGTGACGGGCCTCCGGTACAATATTTTTAAGCAAAAAGAAGCTTATTCTAAAATAAATCACGCTATGGTGACATACAATACAATACAATAATACAATACAATAATACAATACAATAATACAATACAATACAATACAATAATGCAATAATACAATACAATACAATAATACAATACAATAATACAATACAATACAATAATGCAATAATACAATACAATACAATACAAGAATACAATACAATAATGCAATACAATACAACAATAAATACAATACAATACAATACAAAGCAATACAATACAATACAATAAAATAATACAGTACAATAATGCAATACGATACAATGCAATGCAATGTAATGCAATACAATACAATAATACAATACAATACAATACAATACAATAATACAATACCACAATACAATACAATACAATAATACAATACAATACAATACAATAATTCAATTCAATATAATACAATACAATAAAATACAAAGCAATACAAAGCAATACAAAGCAATATAATACAATACAATGCAATGCAATACAATAATACAATACAATACAATATTCAATACACAGCAATGCAATACAAGACAATATTACAATACAATTCAATACAATGCAATGCAATACAATACAATATTACAATACAATTCAATACAATGCAATGCAATACAATACAATAATACAATACAATATAATACAATATAATACAATATAATACAATAAATACAATACAATACAATAATACAATATAATGCAATACAATACATTACAATATAATACAATACAATACAATACAATACAATACAATACAATACAATACAATACAATACAATACAATATAATATAATACAATACATACAATACAATGCAAAAATACAATATAATACAATACAATACAATGCAATACAATACAATACTACAATACAATACAATCCAACACAACACAACACAACACAACACAATACTACAATACAACACAACACAACACAACACAACACAACACACAACACAACACAACACCAACACCAACACAACACAACACAACACAACACAACACAACACAACACAACACCAACACAACACAACACAACACCAACACAACACAACACAACACAACACACACAGCACAACACACACAGCACAACATACACAACAATATAATATAATACAATACATACAATACAATACAATACAATACAATACAAAAATACAATACAATATAATACAATACAATACAATACAATAAAATGCAATACAATACAATACAATATAATATAATATAATACAATACCATACAATACCATACAATACAATACAATACATTATATACAATTACTATAATGTATTTCAATATATGATAGCATAAGGACTATTGAAATAGTGACAATCCATATTTTTACAGACAGACAAAAGCCACCAACGGTGTACAAGATATATATATATATATATATATATATATATATATAGATAGATAGATAGATAGATATTCTTTATTTCCTCCGGGTCACGAAGATCATTATACAGACAGAAAATCAACATACATATATATACATTTGATTATGAATTACTTGAACGATAAATGATTTGCGTTAAAGTAAATTTTCCAGGAATAAAGTGTCTTGGCAATATTCGTCATAGTTATTGACCACTGATCGTACGGGAGTTCGCCAAGTGGAGTGTTCTCCCCTCCCAGCAGATCTGCTAGAATACAGTCTTCATCACAACTTTCGAATCTAACTGATTTGTGCACCTCCATGATATCAGTAATCCTTTCAAATAATTCAGTTCTTTGCTCAATCAATATATATATATTTTTGTGTTTGTTTATTTTGTGTGTGTGTGTGTGTGTGTGTGTGTGTGTGTGTGTGTGTGTGTGTGTGTGTGTGTGTGTGTGTGCAAAGATTGGGCATTATGCTCATGAATGCACTACGTTTTTAATGAGTGGTCGTGGACTTCGGGCAAGACAAATCCTTCACCTCATTATAGGACATAATAGGCGTACACCGTCACCGGTATAATTGTGCGTGGGTAAATTGTAGCGCGGGGCATACTTGACATACCTACATGCACCGTCTGACCAACTTGGAACGATTGTTCAGGTATGCCTCCCCCAACGAATAATTAACCTACATATAGTTGGACCGACGTATTGTCAGATTTCACTTGCAAACTGAGGGTCATCATTGTGAGACTAACTTCATCAGTTCGAAGCGCTGAATCAACACCACACTGTTGACACAAGGAACTCACAAAAGGCGTACTTATATATATATCAGTTATATATATATCAGTTATATATATATCAGTTATATATATATCAGTTATATATATATATCAGTTATATATATATCAGTTATAAATATCAGTTATATATATCAGTTATATATATATCAGTTATATATAAATATATATCAGTTATATATATATATATCAGTTATATATATATCAGTTATATATATATCAGTTATATATATCAATGGTAGCTTCGTATTTTGTGCATAATCGTACTCAAAGTTGTAGTGTTGTATACTACCGACACCAGTGCCAATCATCACGTGCAAATATACAACAGTAACCATTCAACATTGTACCGAATTGTAGTATTGAATAACATTGTGACAGCAGTGGTTTGCTATGATAATACCTGAAATCGGCGAGTGGAAGTACACATACATACATACATACATACATAGGAGATAAGTACGTGCATGTCGGTGCACGAAATGCGTAATAATTTAATATAACGTTCATGGACACACTCGTAATAAGATCTGTCAAACAACGAGGAAGACAACGAGAGCGGGATTTAATCCAAATGCAAGATATATCAATAGTTTCGTAGTCCCCCAGCAAACACACCTGTGAGGACTGCATACGATAAGAAAGTTGTGTTTGTTTGGAAACAACTTTGCAAGTGTGTACCCAGCAACAATAGCTATTGACCAGCACAACTACCTGTACCAAGGTATACTAGTAAGTACAAACACCGCCGAGAACGTAAATAGCTATGCGAACTACAGTTGTACGTGTTAAAGTTTCTGAAAAGTGGCGTCGCTTGTACACAGCCATTGTGATCACAAAATTGCAGGGGTAATATTTCGATGGGAAGACTACAAAAAAATTAGAAAAATAATAAAATCAAAAACTAATATAAAAAAAGAAAGAAAAGGAAAAAAAATGGGAAAAATCCCAACAAACAAAAACAATAACAAACAAATAAACAAACAAACAAACAAAACAAAAACATAAGAAAACAAAAATAAGAGAAAAATATAAATAAATAATTATAATTAAAATCCCCAATAAATTAGGTACTAGTACACGCACAAGACAGACAGCACGTTATGGCAGTATCCAGTATATCGTGCATTAGTATGCAAATATCAACGTTGCCCTTTTTACTTCAGGCATATCCCACACATTTACCGTAGCAGCTAACAGGAAGGTGAGTCATACACCGGTACAACACACGGTAATAAGGACACCGCAGCCATATGACTTACACATATTTCTTATTTCACACCAAGAGCAACATTTATATCTTAGAGTTGTGGTTCTCGTGTGCGCTGAGAAATAAAGAAACAGTCACACTATTAATAACTGATGCTGTGTACACACATGCATATCTGGACAAGATTCGACAGGACACACCCTAAACTCAATGTACATGCTCGTTCTAGGAATTCGCAGGGAACGTCAACAATGTTGAGATACTAGCAGAGCTACATAAACTTGTATAGGTAACCCATATATGCTCGCTGGACTATTTCCAATACACGTAAGGTCAAGTACTTTGTACGTGTCTACTGGATTCCCATTAAATATCCCATCTAGGTAGTAGTCTATCTCCATGCCCGACACGACATCACGTGGTACCTCTGCAAGGGGCGTGACTTCAATGGACAACATTATTCGTTCATCGACCTCGTCCCAAGAAAACTATTTATTTAGATATAATTTAAATACGTATTATGTGTGTGTCCAATACCATTGAAAATATGCAGAAATAGTTGAAATTATGTTGATCGAAATGAACAGCAATATTGCCAAAACATAGTGAAAACTGAACTATGCTGAGCAATATTGACAAAGCATAGGGAAAACTGAACTATACTGAGCAATATCGACAAAGCATAGGGAAAACTGAATAACTTTACCATATTAAACGTATAGTTAATTAACGGCTGCAGCACCTCTACGGGACAAAGTATACATTATTTTGTTCGATTTCCAATGCGTGTAGTTTGTGCATGCATTCTGCAATATGAAGTTGTACCAGCATGGGTGACATAAAGTCGATCATACAAATGGAGAACTGATGCTTTTTGTCATTATTCCGTACTTGATGTAATTCTGTAATGTCAGCACACATTAATGATGATCAGCTCGTTATAAGTTGGCACGTAGAACGCTGTTGATGCACCGATGCAAGGTGCATACTTACTGGCTTAACCCTTCCCCTGCTGGATTAGGCACATACACTACTCTTTAGGGCATCTCCGGTTGCCCTCAGCACGCAGAGGGTTAATAGAAGTACATTGCAGAACATATATTTGTAAGTGTTTTCACGTTTGCCATTTTGATTTTATGTCAATAACTATGTTGACATCAATACTTATATGACTGTCACAATGAGACATATTTTAAATTTTGAATTGGGTCTGCTTCATAAAACATATCTGTTCCAATTTTACAAAATTTCTCAGTTACAACACGTTCATTTGGTTCAAAAGAAGACACACCGATGTGGAGGTTATGGATTGATGCAATGCGCTACTGAAACCGAACGTGCCTCGTACTTCCATTAATAATGCCAACAATAAAACACTCTTACAAGAACTACGTTATGTTTTGAAATATTTGAAAGTGATCGATACTGATATAAAAGTGATAGGTTATTCGATTGACGTACAGCAGGTGTTAGCCCTGAGTGGTCGAAGCTTTATTGTATTACGACACCAAGCAAGCTGTGCGTTTTATACCTGGCAATGTACAAGTATTAATGCCAATACAACACAAGCCATCATGATTGGGTTCAGGATTACAATGGTTGACGTCCATCAAAGTGTATTTTACGGTGTTCTCGGCTGAGTGACTTACAGGGTCAAGAGAAATCGACATCATTTCTCGCATGAATGCCTGCGTTCATTGCTGACATTCCCGGGCTATCCAGTTCACTGTATATGTTATGTATGTACCGTATAGGCTATGCATGCACGCATTCACTTTTCATGGACGTAACGCATTATCCCCCCCCCCCAACGCATTATTACCCCCCCCCCCAATAAATAAAATAAAACCAGCACCACCAACATAACAAACCCAACTAAACAAACATATTGAACATGGACGTTTTATCCACACCAGATGTGACGTTACTGAATGCAATACATCAACGAGCATACCACTGCACGGTAGCACGTGCACTATATACATCTACTACTAATAATTATTATTATAAATATAAAGTATAATTAACAGTACTTTGAGTACACAAATGTATATTAGAGTGACATTCTAAGGTGCATTCAACACTGTTTGTCATACGCTATATCTCCGTGTACCAATGACCAAAGGCTTATGTTAAACATATCCATGGAGAAAAGCAGTCAAATGCTAGTTATTGTCTTCGTCAAACACCGTAAGACTACATGAAGTAACATTCTCCATCTAGTGAACTATACTTTAAAATAAATAATCAGAACATCAATAGATCACACAACACAGCCACGCAGCTGTGACAAGCTAAACTCAATATCAGAACCGTATGAACCTAACTATGCAATGAGGCAAGCAATGATATCATTGGTAGGTTTACACATTAACTTACCTAGTAGTATCTTCAGAACACATGAGGTGGACAGGGTGCTGATGAAACAGGTGTACGTCGTCCTGGGACCTTCTACGCCCCTCGATCCCTGTATACGTCACTGGGTAGACATGCATTACCACCCACTCACTCACTACACCTCACATCGACACTATTGCCGTACGGCCACTATGATCGGTCACTGTAACCGCGCCCACTCGTACAGAAACTTTAATGAACATTCCACAGAACAAACTTCAAGCGACATATTTGGTATACTAGTCTGGGTAAAAGCGTAGGTTTTCATACCGGTTGTATGGCTGTAGTCAACACATCATATATGTGTACATGTCTTAAAATTGTCACATACGCTTCAAAGTATTTACGTCGACGTTTTCTTGTCACGGTCTGATACATCGGATGCTTTTCTCTCTCTAATAAAATTGGTGGTGGTGGGGGGTGGGTGGTGGTGGTGTGTGTGTGTGTGTGTGTGTGGGGGGGGGGGGGGGGATTACTCTGTGACGTACATTATGTCATTCATTCTATGTTTCTAGATGTCATTTTGAAATGTAAAAAATAGATCCTCATTAAAGCTTATGGTATTGAATTGACAATGTTTGAAGGGTATCTATTGCGGCAATAGTCTCAAACATTAAATGAGTGTGTTAAAGTTGTGAGATCTTTTGACCTCAATATACTGCCATACTATCAGTGACAAGAGACAGTAATAAGTTCAGGCCAGCCGATGTGGCGTTACGCCTAAATAAGCCGGATAGAAAACTGTAAATTACTTCAAGTGATGTGTATCACAGTTGCAAGGTTACCTCTCCATGGATTAGACTACATATATTTACAAATATCAGAACAGTTCATGATTTCAGACAATGAAATGATGTTTTACGTAAATTCCCTACTATCAACCAATCAACGTGTTCAATGGAGGACAACGCATGACAACGAACCAAACATTTAATTATACAGATACAACGGCTATAAATAGTGATAGATTCAATCTTGACTTATCATAATGTACTGTCCTCGTGATTACATTTGATATAAAAAAGTCACATCAGATAAACTATGGTGACTGACAATACTACGTGATATTACGGGGCTATAAAGAGTACGTACTATGTACACAGACTAGACGCATTAGCATTGCATTCATACGAGGACTAGACAACATGTATCTCTAGTAACGACACTGAGATCCCTTTTGTCATGTATAATGCACTAATGCCTTTTGTTGTTTTGGACTGTGTCAACTCTCATTATTGATTACCCCCCTGAGATGTAATTGTATTCTATCTCACACGGATCTCCCACTCCATATATGGTAGTGTCATCATTACCAGTACCAACCATTAGCTTCACCGTAGAGTGATTATGTAACAAGATACTATCGATTTGGAATCAATAAACGACTAGTGTAAATAGCGTATTGTTGTTTAATTTAGACTTGAATGGACTCCTATTTGATATCTAGTACTGCAATGAGGCACAGTTAATGCATTAGTCGTGTTAGCAGTATTTGCCTACATATTGCACAGTGTAAATAGTTGTAGCCAACAATACGTTATTGCATGAGTGAGATATCACGATGTCTTCGGTAGTATCACCTACTGTAATACTATAGTGCTGTCAGATAGTAATGTCTCAGTACTACCATCTCAGATAGTAATGTCTCAGTACTACCATCTCGGATAGTAATGTCTCAGTACTACCATCTCAGATATTAGGAAATCCACATTTATAGGTCGTTATTAAAAGAAACAACACCATGGTCACTATATTGACATCTACGAACATTGCAACATTGATTTTCTCATTGGATATTCTATGTTTGCAAATCACCATAAGGTTTTACGAAACTACACCTGACTACTATCTCGGGTAGCAAGTCTCGTTACTAATATCTCAGTTAGTAATGTCTCAGCACTACCATTTCGGTAGCACAATCTCCTCTCGGCTAGGTACCGTTACTGATATTAGTTAGAACTGTTATCAGGTTAAACTCCAACTCTTGGTAATTGAGCTACATTGCACCCTTTCGTGAAGCTCTCGAGACGAGACCATGACGCTCTCGTATCTCACTGATATTAATGGATATGAGAGCTTCATAAGAGAGTGCGCAGATATAAACTCGATTTCGTATTATCTCACGTAATATTCTGTGTGTGTGTGTGTGTGTGTGTGTGTATGTATGTGTGTGTGTGCGTGTGTGTATATGTGTGTAGATCTTTAGTTTCCCCACGTTCAACTTCAAACGCGAGAATCCCTGCGTATAACATCATATCATTTTGTTGATCACATTATATTATTCTCATGCACGTTCCAACTTACATTTCAAAGTGTGCAAGCCTGTCAAATATCACTTGTTCAACGAAATTATGTAACCGTCTCGTGTTTGAAGTTGAACGTGGGAAATATCAAGGTCTATATTCACCAGTATTATTGAGTCATACTACGACGAACATTCTGAGATGTTTTCATCATTATTATACGAATAAGCAACAGGATATTAAACTTTCTATACACATACTAATCATGTCAATATTTTCAATAGATTGAATCAGAGGATGGCCATCAGGTTAACAATTCTTGTACATGTTAACATGTTAATATATAATTTATTTAAAGTACATTTAGGTAACTGCTGTAGATGCGATCATATGTAACGCTGGTTGATTACTCTTACTCTATCAAGAGCATAGTGGTACCTATATGTCAAATATGAATAATACATGCACGTTGATTTGAGCAGGGCTTGGTTCGGCCAATTTAACGTATATTGCACTATAATATGCCTGGAGGTAAGACCTGTTGACTTGTAGAGTACACTGACTGAAAACTGACGCTAATTGAAATACACCTGAGAAATAGCAACTCGCCAACTTTCAGTTCAATTCCTAAATTACGAGATGTATCAGTCCAATAAGTCTGGACAGTCTGAGATATCTGAGATCACCAGGATCACCATAGTTATAGGATAGAAATAACCTGATGCATTGCATAGATAGGGAATACAATTTCGACCCGTCAGTGCTCAATATGACTATTATAAGCACAGCTTGGATATTGTGTACTGGGAGGGGGTAGAGCCACTGGCTTTTATATCATTTGGTAGTTATATGTATTTCGGTAGACGTTACAGTAAAGGTGGACTGAAACGGGTGGATCGGTTGTAACGACGTGTCTCGAATCGCACGTTGTGCACGTACATGCGATGCGATTCATAATTCCAATCGACGGATTGCAACGACCGAGATCGCATGACTAGAACCCATTATACTCGTACGAACAATCTAACTAGACTCGTCATACAACCGATCGTCCCGTGTGAACGAGCCTTATATTAAGCATACTATAATGCTATAGTGATTAATACTTCCATGTTTGATGGTTCTGAATACCATACATGGTATGTCTTGTAGACTTTTAGGTAGATAATATCATATTTGGCAGTTAATAACTTGATTCGGTTTCTTCGAGAATTAACTAAGACCCAACTTTAAATGTTTAGTATAATTTGCGGGTGAACATCGTCATTATCATCATCGTAACACAGGCCATATGTCTATTTATAACGTAACTATCGATGTTAAAGTGACTTAAACACCAAATTCATTTTGTATAAACCTAAAGAACTGAACATCATACACCACTTACGTGACTGATTTCCTTTCAAATGATCTGTTATCGATAAATCAGCTCATTTTATACGGACAGTCTGCTAGGTGAGCGCAGGAGTGTGGCCTCTCAACCGTCTAACCGAGGACCGATCACAGCGTACTCATCTAAACACTTGACTAACATAAAGGGGGATCCCGCCATTTGTAAACAATCCATTGTTTACCACCGACAGGGAAAAGGATTTATTTCAATGGGTGTGGCTTTTCATGCCTGAAAGCTCGGATTCTTACAAATATAGCTCCATATATTACCTATGAACAATAATTATAAAAAACGGGCATAAGTAAAATCACCTGCTAGTATGTGTATGGATGCTTGTAGGTAGGCTTATGATCGGTGTTTCAAGGATGTGCCATACTAGGATATTTCCTTTCAAATAAAATAACCATCCTCCACCACATGACAATTCCCATCCAGCTGACATTTACATTTAAGTACATACAGGATTGAAACAGCAGGTTTTAAACTGAATCATGCAGCACAATCACAACATTAGTGCCACACACGACTGCAGTATTTGCTCTAACATCCGAAGCATTAAACTTCTTAAAACACATTTAATAACATTACGATATTCTCGTACAAGGCTTTATGTCATGTCCTTTAAGTCATAGATAATCGTTCAAAGCATGCACAATGACATGTACGTCTTCTTATCCATTGTAATTACGTTAAGGCGACGAACTATTACATATATGTAGTGACAGTCTACCTGAAAAGATGTACCGTTGTCTTTGACGAGGACGAAGCTCTGAAAATAGATTACACATTTTCCGGGGCTATACGTTGAACATGTCACTTTGACAGCAAATGATCCTACCAGTGTGTTCACGTCGCAGGACCGTGAACACCAGCGCCTGCAAAACAATAAATCTCATCTCCGTAAGTTTCTCCGCCAACTGACACCAGACGCCATTTGGGACTTATTACTGAAGGAAAGCCATTTCGTAGAAAATGATTAGAATCCCCTGACGATTAAATGTAGCCATGCTATTATATTTGGACGTTCTGATGGCGATGGTCAAGTTTCCATTGACGACAGTGAGAACTAGCAGATGACCATATGCACTTGTTCTGTATACTAGTATATCATGACATACCGCTAGAGTTACTAACAACTTCAATGCACTACTGTACATGAGGTTTTCAACTTTTGATGTTTTTGTTCCTTTATAGAAAATCATAGGAAATCGTACATGACTTTGACGGAAATGTCAGCTGCTCAATGTGACATGTTTGACATACTACGACTGTTCATTTGTTCTATCTATGATAGTCCAGCTATGCTATCAAACGTTGAATGTCGTCCTCGTTTAAGCGTGAATTATTATGGGCGTCCTTTCATTTAATCAGAAAGTAGATTACAGATTGGTTGTGAGTCTATTCTTCATATGGGTACGCCACACATGAGAACGTCACACAGCACATCAATCTCACTAAAGTGGGTGGGGAACAACTGAACAGAAATCTATGACACATGTACATAGATATTACTCTGTGGGGCGACATGTATTATACTGTGTTCTATGTACTGTGATCAGTAAATAATCGCCTGAAATAATTAGATAAAATTCACATGCACAGCAATAGTATCGCACTTCTACAGAGATGAAAATGCTGTATGGTATACTACTTTCCTAATGACGCACGACTACCTATTATTAGTGTTCATTATAAATAATTGCCTAGTAATAATGTCCGCACGATTACATAAACAATGAGTGATACTGATACATTACTATGTAATCTCTACGCGTTACATTACATTACTATGTAATCTCTACGCGTTCAATGGAAGATTTATTAAGTTACGAATGATATGACTATACCCGACGTTTTTAACGATAGTGCATAGATACATATAGATACTAGTTCCTTCTATTGTCATATTCGAGGGGGCACTGCTTATCTTCTACACAACGTACGTGGGTGTTCATAAACAAGGCAAGAACAAGAAATTCGCACATTATTCTTCTAAACAGAAATCCTTCACAGTATTACGAACAAAAGAAAGACATTAGTAAGCATACACTCTACGTATCTATATTGCTACAGGTATTAAACATTTCGGAGATTTCCGCATCAATAATGTTCAGACTTCGTATTACAGAAGAAAGTTTGCATAAGAAATAGTTTTAAATATCACCACCTTCAAACGTATCCATAGTGTGATATATGGAGAGGATTCGTTAACTAACTGTTTGAGCTAAGCTATTTAGTTTTAAATATCACCACCTTAATTCCGTCTCAATTGTATGATATAGAATGGATCCATTTACACTAGTTGTTTAGGCTAAGCTTAATCAAATTTAAACGAAATCGAAAGGATTATACGTCAAGAGTAGTAGCAGCCATGCCGTATATTCAAACACTATATCTGTTTGCTCAGCAATGTTAAAAGAAAATGGCTGTCCGGTATCGTATTCAATAACAACGCGATCTAATAGGCTATGGCCTTGATGTACAGATTTGTTTCCTGAAATACGATAGGACTTCTCTTGTGATATACACACTGCAGTAGTCATCCCTGGCTATCAAACGAAACCCTAGCAGTGCATTAGTCATGTCTGGGGGATGATCTCCAGAGGAATGATTCAGCTTTCGTAACTGTATGCCAAATGCAGATTCCATTACCTCTGCACACAACATACACAATGATGTAGGCCTACATTACCATGTACTACGTGGAAATAAACCGTATAAGAAACACAACGTATCCTGCTGATTCTGCTGGGACAATAACACACCGTGTTTATATCCTCCCTCGTAATGTAGAAAACAACTACTTCTCCTTCTGGTTGTGTAATGCATTATGGAAACCCTTCATCTCCTGTACGTCTATTCACGACGTATGCTAGGTATTCAGCTACGGAAGCTTGTCACTTGTTTCTGCTCTCATTAGGAAGTATTTGGTCTAGAAGAAGGCAGGATAAAAACACTTTTGGGTCGGTTTGGGAGGCGGAGATATATACCAATACAAAATCGTCGGTGAGGGGAAGGGAGAGGGGGAGGGGAGGGTGATATCTTGCGGGCTACCTGTATCTTCCCAGTACTAAAATAATAAATGTTGGGTCAGTACGACCAGTACCTAATGTTGTTATCATAGCGAAAACTAGTGTGCGTGTGCCTTGTAAATAATCTCCCGTAAAGGTTATGCGCCTAATGGTTAACCGGAAGTTATTATTATGACAACAACCCCCCCCCCACACACACACAAACACACACGCACACACACACACACACACACACACAGACACACACACACACACACACACAGACAAGCACACACATACATCCACACGCAAACATCGAACAATACAGATTTATTGCTT
>JAUTBT010000006.1:0-14980 GCA_032361225.1 Lepetodrilus schrolli | reverse complement strand
TTAGATTTCCACTCAAGAACATCCCGGTAAACGCCGCTTTACGTAGTTGTTGAGTTGAGAGGCGGTGTCTACGCGTGATACTGCCATATGGAATGGTAACAACATCTAGATCTATGCTTGACTTAGGTAACCGATCATAATATCTTTATATCGTTTCGTTTGACAATAAAGAAATGAATGAATGTTGCGGATAAGGCCCAAACGACAAATGCGGACATTTATGTGTCAAATGTCACATGAGTCGTACCAATAATAATAAACATGACTTTGGACACTATTAGATCTAGTCATAGATTGTAGTGAAGTTACCACACCCAAATAGCTTGTGCACTGTGGTAATCAGTTATATATTGTACAGTGATGAAGTGCAGCTGTAATCGTAGTACCAAATATATCGTGTAGTTGTTGTAGGTTCACCTCCCACCAAAAGCACATATACTGTGACTGAGATTCTCTCTCTCTCCCTCTCTCTCTCTCTCTATATATATTATATTAATAAATATGAAAGCATATTTAATTGAAGAAATCTTTAATTTCGATAAATATAGAACTTCCATATAATACACTTACCTCAAAGTATTACACACTTCCCTCTCTATACAATTAATATTGTATGCCTCCATGTATATCAATCCACCTTATAATTACAGCAATTAATAAACCTCTCATCATGTAATAGACTGACTGTTGTTGTCATAAGGTGATGAAATTATGTTATACTTCAACTCAATCATTCTATTACAAGCTATTGATCACTTTCATCATGCTCAGGAATAAAGAAGTTTGCTGATGCTGAACACTAACAACTGTACAATGATTCCCTTCCACTCCAGACTGAGGAATGACGTAAGTGACACCCAAGAGTAACATCAGTGCAACACAATGGAGCCATTCCTGCGAGGAACCAAGTCTGCTGTGGTAGGTTGATTGATATTGTCATCATCACGGAGATAGTAACTTGGAACTTTCTTAAATATTTTTTTCATTATTCAAATTTGTATATTGATTGAGTAAGATTTAAGATAACAATAACTCATTTCAACATCTTTTGATGATTGACAATTGATAGTTAGATTAGGTATAAATTACTCTCAAGAAAAGTGACTTACTAATGCATTTTTCAGTGGATATACCTTTTATTTCTTTACATATTTTGATAGTCATTACTTAATCCCTGTCCAAAATATCTATTTATCGATATTGTTCTTGTACAAAAGTAACCATGCTCTCTGAAAGTACATTCAACTCGAATCTAATTGTTTGTTTACAGGCCAACCTCTCCGAGACGATCAGCCTCCACCTCGTCCTAGGCAACGAGTCATGTGACCTAGATTCTGCCATCAGCTCTCTGGTCTATGCTTACTACCTTCACAAGGTATAAACAGTACAATCCTTGAACATACACTACACATCTCACACCTGTTCCATCTGCACCTACAGCTGAGTCCACGAACAAGTTGTGTCAGTTATGTTCATGTATTTACCTGACTGGTTCTACTTTCAGGCCAACACTGAGGGCCGTGACTGTCTCTACTTGCCAGTTCTGAACATTCCCCGGGACAAGTACCGTCTCCGTACAGAGATCACGCACCTGCTAGCTGAATACTCGATACTCCCTGACCTTCTGACATTTGCTGATGACATTGATTTAACATCACTGTGTGCAAGGTCTCTTCAGGTGACTTTAGTTGATCACCATGTTCTTGGACAGGAGTTACTTCCCCTTGAACCACACGTCACACACATCCTTGACCACAGGCCACAGATGAAGCAGTGGGACACAAGGTGAGGGAGAAAACGACGATGATGCAGTTTGTGTAGCAAACCTTGTCACACTGGATGAGAGGAGAAAATAGTAATGTGAAATTATTGGTTACTCGACGATGCATCTGTGTGTGGAGGAAGTTGATGCATGTGTGTGTGGAGGAAGTTGATGCATCTGGATGGGGAGGAAGTTGATGCATCTAGGTGGGGAGGAAGTTGATGCATCTAGGTGGGGAGGAAGTTGATGCATCTGGATGGGGAGGAAGTTGATGGAAGTTGATGCATCTGGATGGGGAGGAAGTTGATGCATCTAGATGGGGAGGAAGTTGATGCATCTGGATGGGGAGGAAGTTGATGCATCTAGGTGGGGAGGAAGTTGATGCATCTGGATGGGGAGGATTCCAAGGAAGTTGATGCCTATGGGTGGGGAAGACCAGTCCTTGCTTTACCCCTTTAATGCTGAGCGCCAAGCAGGGGTAACAACAAGTACCATCTTTTAACGTATTTTGGTATGATGCGACCAGGGATCGAACCCACGACCTTCTGCACTCCGGGCCAACGCTATAACCATTACACCACAGTGCCGGTCCAATACATTTATAGTAATCTGGTATTAGTAAGGCAATACATTAGATATATTTGATGTATTTTTTAATGCATTCATCAGTGACATCTATTGAACTTTCAGTGTGTCCTGTCGGATCGAGTTGGTAGGATCGTGCTGCACCCTGGTGGCAGATGAGATAATGAAATCTGGTGACTTCGTCCTGGACGTATCTACTGCGACATTGCTTCTCGGTGAGGATATACTTTTTTTCTTTGTATTTCCAACATTTTACAATTCTTAGTAGGGAACTATTGTTTTATTCAAATGATGTGAAATGTATAACATGTTTTTGCTTATTTCAAGCGGCCATTCTGGCGGACACCATCAATCTAAGTGAGTCTGCAGGCAAGACGACACCCACAGACATGACTGTCGTGGGCAGACTACGGCAGATTGTCCCAGACTTGGACACACAGACTCTGTACGATAACATCAATACCGCACGGACAGATCTCACAGGTGAACACTTCTATAGACTCTGTACACTGCAGTTATGACAGTCTGGACCGGGTTCAAATACATGTCTACAGAACATTGCCCAGTTCAGTCACAAGCCATTCTAATAACTAAACATCACTTATGTGTGATGATCCTGAAAGGCAATTTAGCAAGCATCAGCTTTGTATCATTCAATATATATGGATGTATACCATGTGTACAGGTTTACTGTACTGCCTTTGGTTAACCATCTTTGCACCCCAGTGATACTAATTAATTCCGATCAGGACTCACTTCATGTGGTACCCCTGGCACATATCTAGAGGAAAACCTGTGCAAACAGCCAACCAATGAAATCATTTTCCTGATGAATTTAGTGTAAAAATCTATTCATTGAAATAGATTTATCATTGTTCTATTAATAGCTCCTATACTGTTTGCGCGTTTCTCTATAGATGTGTGCCAGGGGTACCACATGACGTGCGTCCTGAATGGAATTAGGTACCACTGGGATGTGAGGATGTTGTTTAATATGATCAAGAGATTAATGACATCCACTGGTGCGGGTTAAAACTGTCGTCTCTGTGTTCAGGTCTGTCGTCCCTGGATATCCTAGAGAAGGACATGAAGCTGGTCGTAGGCCCCAGTGTCAGTGTTGTCATGAGCTCTGTTATGATGGACATGAAGGTAAGTGGAGACAACTCCTGTGATTAAATGCTGTACAAAGTAAACATCTTCAGATGCATTCTGTCCCAATGTCTGTCAGTCTGTCCACACAGCTGTCTGTCTATGTTTCAGTGTTCTGTTTGTCTATGTTTCAGTGCTCTACATGCCTTGTCTGTCTATGTTTCAGTGCTCTACATGCCTATGTTTCAATGTTCTACATGTCCCAATGTCTGTCTGTCTGTCTACATAGCTATCTGTCTATGTTTCAGTGTTCTGTCTGTCTGTTTCAGTGCTCTGGTTGTCTATGTTTCAGTGCCCTACATGCCTATGTTTCAATGTTCTACATGTCCCAATGTCTGTCTGCATAGCTGTCTGTCTATGTTTCAGTGTTCTGTCTGTCTATGTTTCAGTGGTCTGTCTGTCTATGCTTCAGTGTTCTGTCTGTATATGCTTCAATGTTCTGTCTATGTTTCAGTGTTCTGTCTGTCTATGTTTCAGTGCTCTGTCTGTCTATGTTTCAGTGTTCTGTCTGTCTATGTTTCAGTGCTCTGTCTGTCTATGTTTCAGTGCTCTGTCTATGTTTCAGTGCTCCGTTTGTCTATGTTTCAGTGCCCTACATGCTTATGTTTCAATGTTCTACATGTCCCAATGTCTGTTTGTCTGTATATGCTTCAATGTTCTGTCTATGTTTCAGTGTTCTGTCTGTCTATGTTTCAGTGTTCTGTCTGTATATGTTTCAGTGCTCTGTCTATGTTTCAGTATTCTGTCTGTCTATGTTTCAGTGTTCTGTCTGTCTATTTTTCAGTGTTCTGTCTGTATATGTTTCAATGTTCTACATGCCGGTCTTTGTTTCAGGAGCTGCTCCACAGGGCAGACTTGCCTACTGCACTATCTGAGTTCCTAGCAGCCAGGAGTGTGGAAGCTGTGGTGATGATGACTCTCTCAACTAACAGTGGACAGGTTCACAGAGAACTGGCCATCTTCTCACCAAACCACATGTACAGAGAGCAGGTACGTTTGTGTAGGAATGAGTTCCAACAATGTAGATGTCACCTGATTGAAGTCTCTTGTAGATCATGTAGATGTTGTGACTTTGTAAGACTACTAAATGGAATACTATATATCGGTTTTGCACTGATACCAGATTGTAACAATCGGCATATTTTCAACTTTGTAAACAATGAATTACTTCCATTGGCACAGTCACGTTTACTCGGAGAGCGGCTTCTCTCTCACATTTTCCAGTAAATGTCAATAAATGAATTTATGGTGGCTGTGTTGAGTTTTCTTCCAAGGTCGTGCCTAGGTTAGATAGACCTATTCTATCTACAAATGCACAGATATGTCTAGTCTACAGATATGGCTACAGATGACTCTACATTAGCCTTTTGAGGCACTTGTGCTTGTGACCTGGTGGACGTGAAACTACTTCCTGTAGGTTATGTGCTTGTTAATCTGGGTTATTCCCTTGTCCACCTGCGGATAATACCTGTCCCAATTTTGACTGTTTTAACTCTCTCCATGCTGGAGGCAACCGGAGATGCCAAAAAGGGCTGTGCTTGTGCCTAATCCAGCAGGGAAAGGGTTACGGCACACATAACACACGCACATAACACATATTACACACACACATAACACATAACACACACAGCACACACACAACACATATTACACACACAACACACACATAACAAACATAACACACACACATAACACACAACACACACATAACACACATATAACATACACATAACACACACATAACACACATAACACACGCATAACACATAACAAATACATAACACACACATAAACACATAACACACATAACACATTACACACATAACACAGACAGCACACACACAACACACACACACACACATTACACACACACACATTACACATAACACACATAACAGACATAACACACACATAAGACACACATAAGACACATATAACACATAAAACACATAACACACATAACAGACACATAACAGACACATAAGACACACATAAAACACAAAACACACACAACACACATAACACATATTACACACATAACACAGACAGCACACACATAACACACACATAGCACACACACATAACACACAACAGACACATAACAGACACACATAACACACACATAACACATACATAACACATACACATAACATAACTGCCTAATCCAGCAGGGAAAGGGTTACAGCACACATAACACATGCACATAACACATATTACACATAACATAACACACACAGCACACACAGCACACACAGCACACACACAACACAACATATATTACACACAACACACATAACACATATTACACACACATAACACACAACACACACATAACAGACACACATAACATACACACATAACATTCACACATTACGCACACACATAACACACACATATTACACACATAAAACATATTACACACATAACACACATAACAGACACATCACACAACACATATTACACACAACACAGACAGCACACACACATACCACACACACACATATAACACACCACACACAACACACACATAACACACACACATAACACACACACATAACACAAACACATAACACAAACACATAACACACACATAACACACACATAACACATAACACACACGTAACACACACATATTACACACATAACACATGCATTTAACACACGCACATAACATACGCACAACACATATTACACATATTACACACACACACATATAACACACATAACACACACACATAACACACACATAACAGACACATCACACATATATCATACACACACATTACGCACACACATAACACACATAACACAACACACACATAACATATTACACACATAACACAGACAGCACACACACACAACACACACACATAGCACACACATAACACACATAACGGACACACATCAAACAACACATTACACACAACACAGACAGCACACACACACATAACACACACACATAACACACACACATAACACACACACATAACACACACAACACACATAACTCATAACATACACACAAAACACATATTCACACATAGCACACACATGTAACACACATAACACACACACATAACACACACACATAACACACACATAACACATATTACACACACATAACACACACAACACATATCACACACACATAACACACACATAACAGACACACACAACACACATATAACATACACACATTACGCACACATAACACACATAACACATATTACACACATAACACAGACATCACACACATAACACACACACACAGCACACACACATAACACACAACACAAACACATAACACACACATAACACACACACATTACCCATATTACATACATAACACAGACAGCACACACACAGCACACCCACATAACACATGTAACACACACATAACATGCAGCACACACACATAACACACACACATAACACACACATAGCACTCACACATTGTATATTGGTCACTGAGAGTGATAGAAGCACTCTTATAATCTCTGAACACTACTGCCACTAGAAATAGCACCCTCAATCCTTATTGTGTTCATAACAGTGATCACTATATTATCTGGACAAGTCTGTCAGAAGCAGGGATGAATGATAGCATTGACTGACATACATTACATGCATGTCTACATACATAGTGTCAACCCAGATGGGGAAAGCCTACCTCTGTTCCAGTGAATGGTTCCTAATAAATGTATTGTAGACAGTCTGGACTGATACAAGACTTATAGTATTACCAGTAGTTGGACTGATACAAGACTTATAGTATTACCAGTAGTTGGAGTCTCCTAATTTGCAGGCCTCGGGTGAACCCTAATGCAAGTGTCCCTTACCACCTCATCAATTTGGATGTGATCGGCTCAGTAAATAAAGCTTAATTAGTGGATGATTATCACACTCCAGTTATTGTTATACTGCTAGTTACACCAGTTATAAGTTATAACTAAGAATTAGCCATGTTGTATGAGAACAGTTTGGTTTCCCATAAAAAAAAAAAAGATTATCAAAATATAAATAATAAAAACTTGTCCTGATAACATTTGAGCTTTTCTATCCTTATTCCTAAGGTTATATTTAATTGACCAAACAATAAATAATAAATTGTGGAGTAATCGGACAGATCATTCTGAGAACAGCTGGATCATTCTTAATGAGATCAATCATTAGTTTTGTCACAATGAGAGTTGGTAGACTGGACTCTTCCAGATCAAGTGGCACCAGCTATTGTGTGTGTCCATACAAACATGACATGTTTACTTGTCAGCAACAGAACTACTAGATTAGCTTAATGGAACTATGAGGTAAATTATTTTCTCACCATAAATTTCTTTTCTTTTCTTTTGACCTTCAGAAGTAGAAGTGTATCTTTACTTGGCATACATTCTTATGATCAGCTATGTACATTGTACATATTACCAGTGACAGTCAGCTGTGTACATTGTTCATAGCATTATAATTACTCACTTTACATCTGTTCATTTAACATACACATATTTTCAATTTTAATACAATGTTAATATATACTGACTAAGTAATGTGTAGCAACCACTATTTTTTAAATTAGAAAGAAAAGAAAAAATAACCAAAAATTCTTCCTGAGATGATATAGAGCAACATTGTATCTGTTCTGAAATCTGGACTATTTCTTTGTGTGTTGCTTACATTTACTGCTGAACTACTGTGGATGTGGCATCAAGGTCTAAGTGATGACAGCCTCTCTGGACCAGCTTGAGAGGACAGAGAGAGATGCTTATTGATTTGTTGTCATTGTTAAATCGCGTTACACGAGCAGTAGATAACAGACGTCTGACTCCCACAATTTAACCAGCAAGTGAGGGGAGTGTGTGTGGTTTGACTGGGTGTGGAGTGTTGTTTGATAGGGAGGTGGGGTGATGTTTGACTAAAACATTAGGATTACACACTATTTGATGTAGTAAACCACAAGTTGTGATATTCATTACTGTAGTTCCTATTCAAGTATTATTATTGTATACAGTATTTTCATTTTCATTCAAGGATTGACAGATTATGTTATTGGTCTAATATCACTGCTACTTTATGAGTGTCACCTAGCATGCTAATTGCCTGTAGCCGTACACTAAGTCCTCATGTCATAGTGTATAGTGTATAGTGCGTGTGTGTATGTATGGGAGTGTATGTGTGTGTGTGTGTGTATGTGAGTGTGTGTATGTATGTGAGTGTGTATAGTGTGTGTGTGTGTGTGTGTGTGTGTGTGTGTGTATGTGTGTCTGTGTGTGTATGTGAATGTATAGTGTATGTGTGTGTATGTGTGTGTGTATGTATGTGAGTGTGTATAGTGTATGTGTGTGTATGTGTGTGTGTGTGTGTGTGTGTGTGTGTGTGTGTGTGTGTCTGTGTTTAACTCTATTGATAGTGTTCCAGGTAACTGCCAGTGTTGCAGACAGCAGTGAAAGTATATGGTATGTGTTTCAGATTGGCGAAGCCTTGCAGTCCAGTGTGAGTCCGGGACTGCAGCTGTCCGTGATGAGTGACCAGGCTGTACCTGACACATCTGTCTTCTGTCAGGGAAACATCCGTGCCTCCCGCAAGAACGTCATGCCTGTTCTGAAAGCCTTCCTTAATGGCAAGCGACACATTGATGGTGTCAGTAATGAGTGTAACGAAGGCATCTTGGTGGCAGACGGTGCCAGCTCGTTAGCAGACGTCTGTAGCGAAGTGCCCAATGACCCCAAATCACAGAGCGGGGGACTGGCTTTGTTGTCACCGGATACCGCGAGCTCGCTACACAGTGAGACAAGTGCATCCTCTGAAGGGCAGGTGCGGAGCCCGGACAGTGAAGATGGCCATTTGGAAGCCGTGTTTGAGGACAGGGGTGATTCTGCCACGGCGATGAGATCTGACGACAGCTCTTCTGATAACTCTAATTCCAATGCTTCCCATGTGATGTCAAGAGTGCCTGGGGACAGTAACGACAGGGACAGTAGCGAGCAAGGCGCCAGGCACCACAAATTGGATCCGTTTTCACTGCTCGTTCTTCCTGATAATGAGAACAGTATTGCACATAATCCTGACCCATCAAATTTCATTGATAACCTGATCGATACGAAGACAGACGACACCGAGGTGACAGAAGCAGACGGCTCTCCTGACCATCTACTGGCAGGTCTGGACAGCCCTATGGAGTTGTCATCTGAACAAAACTCTGGCCAGGCATCTAAACTCTCCAGTTACCCGGAAACCCCACCCAACAGTTTCAGGGATGACGGCTTTTCTTCCTTCGTACAGCAGCATGATCTACCCAGCTTTAATAGTTCAGAGATGGTGGAGAGAATACGAGTTAAAAAAGCGTCTCTGGAAAACACTGATGGCGTGATGACTGGCTTCAATGATGATGAGATAATGCAGGATGTGGATTCTACATTCACCCCACAGAACAGCTACGCTGAGAGCAATATGGACAACTACCTTAAGGAAACCCAGCTGCCAAGTTTTTGTAGTTCTGAGATGATCCAGCGTATTAAAGAAAAGAGGGCATCCTTTCAAGACGAGGCAGATAAGGAGCCAGAAGACCTCTTCCCCTGGACCCCTCCCAACAGCTATGTGGATACCCACATAGGCGGAATTCACCACGACTCCCTCCCGAGCTTCAACAGTGCGGAAATGGTGCAGAAGATACAAGAAAAACGGCAGAGTCTACACTCCTTGGATGAGAACGAAAACGAACCTACGGGAAACAGCCAGGCCAAATATTCAGCTCCTTGCACACCACAGAACAGCTGTAATGAAAATGAGGGTCTACAAGGAAGGGACAAACTGTCAGGTGCTGATGTTGGGCCAGATAACACTGCTGTCAATGTGGTGTCTGGTCAGATGGCCCAGAGAGCCCAGGGTAGAGCAGGCATCATGGTGAACGTTGTAGCTGCTAGTCTGGCCGAGCAGATAACACAGGAAGGTGTCGACAGTATGTGTAGAGAGTCTGGTGGCAAGTTGTTCAATGGAGACACGGAGATATGTGGTGAAGTGGGCAGGATGAATTGTGAAGGAAGTCTCCCAGCCAGGGTTTCTCATGATTTGAATAAGGATGAGATGAGTGAGAAAGCCATGAATGAGGTTGCCTTTGCTCTGGCCAGTGAATTGATTCAAAATGCCATAGAAACTTTCAGTCCCAGTGCAAAGGCTACTAAATCTATAGAGCCCTCTGATCCTGTCATTCATGCCCAGAGCATTGCCGCTGAAGAAAGACGTAAAAACTGCTCAGTATCTGCTGATAGCCGAATGAAAATGATGAATAAATGTGACACAAACAGTATTTCTGTGGAAACGGAGTATTTACCCTCAATGGACCCGTTTCATGGCAACATGGACATTGTGGATAGCGGAGGTCTGGAGACTGATGCTGATAAGGAAGTGGCAGAGGGGACGTCATTTCGGAGAGTCAGCGGTCAGGAGGGCGCGGCGATGATGAGCAGAATTGTGCAGGCTTTTCACCCCGACCCTGACTGTGACAGACTGGAGGAGATCGGCACAAGCTCGGAGTCTGACAGACATGTAATACACGTGGACTCTGGCCTTGACCTTAGTCTAGACGCGATTGACACCGATGTTCAGCAAGACCGTCAACGGAACAGGAAGGTGATCCATTTGAAAAGGGAAGAACGATTTCGAGCTGACACCAGTGCAGACTTGGATGACAGCCTGACCTCAAGGGAAGACAACTCTAACAGCGTTGAGCCCCGACACCACTTCAGTCAGTCAGGAGATGAGAGGAAGGAAGTGTTTCTGACCTCGGCAGGGCGAATCAGTATCTCAGCAGACCAAGATGTATCCAGCAGTTCACAGGTAGGCTCCATCTCACCTAGCTGTAAGTCTGTTCCTCTTGATGCAGATGTCTTCCAGCCTCTTCTTGAAGCTACACATGACCCCAGCATGACCTCTGGTGACCTCAGCTTGACCTCTGGTGATCCCACCTCCTGTACCCCAGCACAAAACTCCTCACCTACAGGTAGCACGCACATCCACCCTGCTGCATGTACTGTGTCCTCGCCCATTAGCAGTGCCCACACATCCACAACCTCACAGGTGAGTACTGTAGTACCTGCACTATGTGTGTAATACCTGCACTGTGTATAGTGTAATACCTCCACTATATGTACTGTAATACCTGCACTATGTGGATACTGCAATACCTGCACTGTGTACTGTAGTACCTGCACTATGTATAATGTACTACCTGCACTATGTATACTGTAATACCTGCACTATGTGGATACTGTAATACCTGCACTATGTATAATATAATACCTGCACTATGCATAATGTAATATCTGCACTATGTATAATGTAATATCTGCACAATGTATAATGTAATACAATGTATAATGTAATACCTGCACTATGCATAATGTAATACCTGCACTATGTATAATATAATACCTGCGCAATGTATAATGTAATACCTGCACTATTTGGATACTGTAATACCTGCACTGTGTTTACTGTAGTACCTCCACTATATGAGTATACTAGTATACTACACTACCTGAGTGCTTGGACAACTTGTCCCAGACAGCAGTCGGCTATGGGTGAAATATTCCCGCTGCGATGTAAAACATTAACTCATTCCCATGCAACATTCGGCCCAGAATGAATAACGATGGATATAATAATAATAAATTATAATGTGAGCATTTATTTAATGCGCAAAATCCATCCTCTGAAGCAAACTCGTAGCGCTGCTTTATTACCTGGTCAGTGGATCAATGTGCACTCATTTCAACCTCAACTTCCTGGAGAGTATACAACCCAAGCTGTTGGTTAACACTCTAGAAAGTTTACATTCACATTCCCATCTCATCCTACTGGGTACCCATTCACAGATGTCCATTCATTGGCTAAAAAAGACATTGCTCACCAATATTGGAATTAATTATTTAATGTGTGTACAACAACAACACAGAGTCTGCAGTAGGCTGATATCAGTTACTCACTTAAAGTCAGGAGTGTTGTTACTACCATAATTACACTTGCATGTTGTTACTGGGAGCATCTACAATATTTAGGTCACAGACTAGAGAAAAAAAATCAATTATTCTTAGAGCAGTCTGAGCAGAAGCCATCGACAAAGCTTGATGAATCAGCAATTAATAAATCTAACTTGACACTTCATACCAAAAACACTTTCATTTAAGGTGAGAATATTAATTTTCTTTACATCACTTTCATAATGAAATAAATACATCATAAATATTTTGTAATGTGTAAGTGATGGTACGACACAATCTTAAGCTCAGGAAATATGGAATCATTGTGCACTGTATCACCCTTGAAATCTTGAAAAAAGCTAATAATCTTTGACAACCTTTAGACTCGTACATTTATACATAGCGAGTTAGACCCTTGTCACATTCTACGTCACGTATGGGTGAAATATTCCTGCTGTGACGTAAAGCATTAATTAAT
The DNA here is from genome assembly GCA_032361225.1 of Lepetodrilus schrolli. NCBI lineage: Eukaryota > Metazoa > Mollusca > Gastropoda > Lepetellida > Lepetodrilidae > Lepetodrilus > Lepetodrilus schrolli. The sequence continues at coordinate 2,037 of JAUTBT010000006.1, read as the reverse complement.
TCATTCACAAGACCCTGTTCACAAACCAGCAGGCATTGAGTGGTTTCCAACTTGTTGTTGAAGATATCTACTTGTAGAGATTTACAAGAGTTAAAGATATCTACTTGTAGAGATGTACAAGAGACAGAGGACTGGTAAAGTAATATATGGTATTTCTATTAATTCCTGATAAAGGAGCTTATTCCAACATAATTTCAGTTACAACAGTCGCACAGCTGATTGTAGACACTAGTGGTTGTAGACACTAGTGGTTGTAGACACTAGTGGTTGTAAGGTAAAAGTGTTTCAAACAATGGGGTCCAGCGGCACAGCAACACGAGCCTTGGTCCTGAGCCAGATACAGCCAGATTATCGAGAAGTCTATTTATGTTTGTACTGCAGGAATCAATAATCTACAATATAAAACAACACATCTCTCCGGCTTGTGTTTCATCACAAATTTAGTTTGCCTGGAAGCACACAAAGACCTGGCAGTAGTGGATGTCAATGTTCATTTTAACCCTCTCCTTGCTGGATTAGGCACAGTTCTTTAGGGCATCTCCGGATGCCTCCAGCGGGGAGAGGGTTAAATGACAGCTCAGTTGGTATTCAGCTTCGCCCATCGGCACATTGGTTTAACAATTTGATTAGACATGGCAATGGCATACATACTAGACTGAAATTGCACATGCATTTGTTGTATAGAGAGGAGTATTGTGCAGTGTGTGTGTGTGTGTGTGCGTGCGTGCGTGCGTGTGTGTGTGTGTGTGTGTGGGGGGGGGGGGTGTTTCTGGATTTATTTCAAAGTTAATTATTATAGTTGTACATTGTACTCGATCATTTAATCATGATTCCATACATATTGCAATGTATTGTGTGTGGACATCAGCCATCATGGTAACACGTTGATGCTATTCAAGGATAAGCACTTTATTAGTTATCATATTGATATACTCATTTTCAAGGACATCTTCCTGATCAATTATGAATAATTTATATTCTTGCTCGAAATGTTGGCATGGATGCTCTCTCTTGTTTACTATATGTACTGGTAGAATTGTAGCGAGATAGTTAGTTATGACTGTGGAAGATTTCCTGTGACACCGGCTATGTTGTTAATGTTGTTATGTTGTTAATGTTGTTATGTTGTTAATGTTGTTATGTTGTTAATGTTGTTATGTTGTTATGTTGTTAATGTTGTTATGTTGTTAATGATTTCCTGTAGCAGCAAATTCAGTAGCGATTGTTTGCCAACCTGTGTATTGTGGTATTTGTGAAAATATTTTGACATGACGTGACGTTATGTGACCAGAGTGGCAAATGCCACCTAATCACTCTTCATTCCCAATGGCTACGTAATGTTTATACAAGTTTGTTTACCCACTTACATTTAATAGTTCTGCTCTCAGATTGTACTTTACTCAAGTTTAAAAGGTTTACAAATTTCAGATAATGTTGAAAAATCTAGCTCACTGTTTTTGTGTTCCAGGAAATGTTTGAGCCCAAATGGTAACAAATTATGGATTACTTTGCATTAATAGATTAATGTATTGGGCAATGAACCATGGAGATAGCAAATATACATCATTGAGTACACTTTAACCTGTAGTTTTTTACCGGGCTAGTTAAAGCATGTGTAGTTAAGGGTCCATATAGTCAAATGTTTGAATTCGCAATTTTGTGTTGGTCAAATCCGTTGTTTCTTGTTTAGCTTGGTATAACTCAGTGGGTCATCACTTTATTGTATATTATATATTATTCATGTCTGCTAAACTCATGACAAAATGGAAATAGTGTGTTCTCTCTAGGTGCTGCTAGCTAGCTATATGGACACAGCAGTAGATCTAGACAATAAGGAATTGATACAATTAACTAGCCCCACCACAAGTAACACAATTCCTGATATTCAATATGGATAATCTACAGGTCTCAATGTCCTCTAGTAAACAGGTCTCACTGTCCTCTAGTAAACAGGTCTCAATGTCCTCTAGTAAACAGGTCTCACTGTCCTCTAGTAAACAGGTCTCACTGTCCTCTAGTAAACAGGTCTCACTGTCC
>JAUTBT010000005.1:5287-20426 GCA_032361225.1 Lepetodrilus schrolli | reverse complement strand
GAGAGAGAGAGAGAGAGAGAGGGGGGGGGGAAAGAGCGAAATAAAATGGGACAGGAATGAAGGGAATGGATAGTGAAAGGATAATTTAAAGTCGTGTTGTCATATAGGTCAACAAGTTTGTCATGCATTCATTAGTATTAAGTTTCCAATGTACATCAATCTAATTACGATGTTTCAATTGTAGATAATTGTCATGACAGAATACGGGGTAATTTAATTTGCATATTTCATTGACTATTTTCTACGTCTACTGTCTACTATGGATTGCACGTGCACAGATGTGCCTTCCACTCAGATAGAGCACGTTCTCGTGTCCATCAATGACCTTCACCTCTCCTCTTCTCGTAAGAATCGTCTTCACGAACATCATGACACTGACAGATTTGTAAAACCCTTGAACTGTATGCCTACAAATCAGGAATAATTTGCCGTCTCAGGATGCATAAAGTTCACACACCAGAACACGCATCCTCATCAGTATTCACGTGGCTGACATTCATGACAAACGTTCAATTATTACCGCTCTACAAGACTGTCCCACGAGTACAAAGGCATTGTGGATAGATTGGTGCTTCACACTCCAATAAGCCCGCAACTCTCCCAATACTCTTGAGTAGGAAACTCCACACAGACTTCGCACAGACTCACCCATATGAAAACCTTCACACAGACTCAGACACATGAAAACCTTCACACGAGACCCTGTCGTGAGTATTGCATGGAGAGTCCAAGCCGTCGTTCTTAGTAACACCTCAGAGTCTGTCGCCATTCCGTGCTTGTCGCGTCAGAAGATGTCGGGTAGCGTCAGACGGCCCCTTTCATCAACACGCAATTGTGAAACGACAACCACCACCAGCAAACTATTTTTACTAAAATAAAGAAGAAAAAATACCCCCAAAAAAACCCACAACAAACAACAACAACGTGTAAAAGAACAACAATATCAACTTGTTTTCCTAATTGGTGTACATGTACACAGGTTTAGATAGAACTTAGGTTGAACATGACCCTGTACCAAGCGTAATTTTACATTGACCACTATGTACACCGATATGTATCTAGATGGATGGATGTAGTGTTGCTATTCCAATCCTTAATGTCCTCCTATGCATGCATACTGCAATATGGAGGGGCAACTCTCATAGAGCTCATTCTGTGGAACAGGAGCCTAGTTGTCATGTAATCACGAAGGTCCATGAAAGACGATAGCGTTCCGACTCGGGTTTCTATCTATCTTGCTCGCTGATCAGTACGAGAACGCTATGGTCTCTTAGTGGATCTCATCTCGAGGTTCTCTGATCTATGAGACCATAGATCTATCGTATGTGCCTAAGAGATCCACTATTTAATCATGTCTAGTCTACATTTCATCAATCTGCTTTTATATCCTATGCTATACAAAATTGTGATACAAAATATTAATATACCGTTATTTCTTATCGTTTGTAATTGATTCATATACTTTTAGATATTCTTATATACTTTTATGCTTTATTCTTATACTATGTTGTATTAATAATGTACGTGCAGTGTCTCATAAGCCAATAATGCCTGGCTGGTGGCAGCAGGTTTTTGTTGTTTATGCACTCCTACCATGTGACACTTTTAATATAATATTTCTGTCTGTCTGTCTAATGCTTGTGGTATCTTAGTAGATACGAGACCTTTGAGAGTTTCATGAAAAGATACTTTGTTCTGTATTTGACAATTGATAGCTCATTGAATAACATGCAAATATTGGCGTATTTAGTTTGCAAATGAATAGATTCTACACATTCTTCTGGATAATTCCTGCCAACCACATTGATATTTATACTGCAAACACTGATCAATTCGTGTAAAGCCGTGCAATCTCTGGCTAGTGTATAGTGGGTATTCCACGTCTCGCGTCTTCATTGGGCTGGGTGTTTTAGTTAGCCATTGTGTTACTTTATATCGCCTAGACTAATTCGTACCGGTGTCTCAGAGATAAAAAGGCAGCTCGTTGACAGGGTGTATACTATAACGAGATCAATCGTGTTGCCGCGTCTAAGGTTAAGATTACCAAACATAACGTATGTCAAATATACATGCTTCAAATTAGTATCACATTTCTACAATAATATGCGGTGTGAATTCGATTAGGCTCCATTCTCTCCCGCATTAGTATTCCTATCAATTTAATAGTTAGGAATGTGTCAATATGAATTAAACATACAAACCCAATACAACAATGTTCTGTAAATGGTAAATACATTTATCTAAATATTTCCCATATAATCGTGACTTCTTGTTGTGCGACCTGTGTCTAAGAATACCCCAATGTAGTAATAATCTGGTAATGCCTCTATCGGAGATAAATCTTCTCAAATTTAAGTATGTTTTAATATTATTGCTGGCATTTCAAACAAGGAGGAAACTCGACATGCAATCAAGCTACCACGGCATAAAATACTTTGAAGATATATTCCTCTTGGCATGTCTTCTCCGTGCATTCCAGTGTGGTGAATACTCAAACTTGTATTAGAATGTTATGTCAGTGAGAAGCAGATATTGATGGATATCACAGTACGACTTATTACCTTACCTTATATCAAAGCACTTACGATCGAGATGAAAACTCAATTACGACACCGGCCTAACTGGACCCCGTCTAATTACATAAAAATAGAGGCTAACTTCTGGCGGAGATGTAAACTGGTATTGTACGTCTTAACACTCATAATCATTGCGTCAATACTAGTAACACAATAAAATTCCGCCATTTAATCGATTTAGTCTAGACAGATGAATCACAACTAATGGCATATGGTTGTTCGCATTCGGACGATCTGCACTGACGATGAGGTGCTGGTAAGATAATTGCCCTGTGAATGAAGATACTACATAGAATCAGAAAGGACCCGTTAGATTTTACGGTTAATATCTTCAATTTTATTGCCAGTAGTAATATATTTACGTGCATTAACGATCTAGATCATTTCATTATAAGTGTTGACGTGTTTATGTGTACAAGACTCGGAGGACTTATCTACTTTTTGGTATACAGTGGAATCATTGTCAGTATACAGAAGACACTTGTCAGTATACAGAAGACACTTGTCAGCAGATACAACTATATTGTACTTGTGCTGTGACGCTCTTGTGTGAATGGCCTTTAACAATTTGACCAGTTTAGAGTAGTCGCAGTGTCTAGGTTTGCTGTTGGGTTAATACTATAGGAATATAGGAATAGTATGTTTATTTTGCAGTTAGTCAATGAATGGTATTGATGTGCATGATAACTGCAGAATGTGTTGCATGAACACTGGCTGAGTGGCTACTCGAATGCCTGATGCTAGACTCCCGAGTATCGTTTCAATAAGCTCTTTAATATTAGTTAAGTCACAGCGATGATGTGTAAAGCAGCGCTTTCAACAATGAACCAGTTTATAGTGAAGCGACCTCCGAGTACGGCCATATTCTGAGAAGGTTGTGACACAATTAGACGCGAGTATGGAATTCCCACACGAATAGCGAATGCTATATTTGCTTCATTGGTGAGTCTAATTCTGAAATAAATACTCACGTCGTCGAAAGGCTTAACTTGATTACTCTTTTCTTTGGATTCGATAATTGAAATCGATGTTTATGGGGATTTGAAATAGAAATGGTCCTTAACAGAGACATGTAGCACTAATGAAACATGGCAGCCACGAACTATTCAGAATGTATCTTAGTTATTAATAATCTATGAATTAGGAAGAATGGTATATTAAATAGTGCATATTACCATGTAATTTATCTCGTTAGTTAGTTATTGATTTTTGTGTTGGGTACTGGTACGGTATATCTCTTTAATACTAGCTTGATTATAAATAATGTGACGTACATCTATGCGCAGTGCCATGGACGGATTTGCAATCTGGATTCCGTCCAAATATTGATCGTGAAATGTACTTTAAGGCCATTTCCGTTTCAGTCAATCCCGGACATGCTCAGTGGATGGAACGTTATAGGTAACCCAGACACGTCTTCTATTTGTGAAACGGAGTTCTCTGATGAACGACAGACAGTGGTGTCGATGTAACAGTGATAACTCTCTGATATACAGATACAATGTCGCACTCGCAATAGTTGACGCAATTCATACTTTACAGATGGTCGTCCATTGTTCAGCTATGTGTAAGTTGCCATTCATCTCGTAGATGATCTCGTCATTCCGTGAATGCTTTTAAAAATATATCGTTTATGAGACAGAAACAACAGCACATGCGTTATTTAACCACATAAGCTGCATAAGATAACACATGCAGTGCTATATAGCAGGTTATTGAAAAACTCGGTGAATTATACACATGTAATACTTACTTACGACTAACTCAATACAATGATGTAAGTAACAGTAGTTTTCGAGACTTTCGTTCTCATCCTCGAACCCACACCATATGCCTTTTTAGCATCCGGCAACAAATGCATTGGCGGATGTTCAGTAGACATACGGTGTTGGTAGCAGAGTATTGCCCGAGCTATGCAATACTATACTTGAACTTGACTTATCGACGTGGATGTCTGATGACACGAGATGTAGATGATCATGATTCACACGGGACAGACACTGTGCAGAGAACCGAGTACATTAATAGTGTCGTGCACTTGTCACATGACCTGCCGATCCTGAGATTCGAACCCGAGATGTTGGATTGTGAGTCCAACGGTCTACCGACTGGACCAATGGGCGAACCCCTCTTGTCTAGACCAATAGGGCCATCTTATATCGCACAACTGTTAAATATATGATCGTTTAAATACAGGCGATTCCAGATATCAATAAAGTAATATTCAAGTAATGAGACGATCGAGTTACATGTCATTAAACAGATGGTTGGGCAAGCACACAGCGGGATGTCGAACATACACGTTGTAGCACTAAATATTCGTCATACGATCCCAATGCGTTCAATATTTAATAAGAAATGCCCAGGTTAAAACTAATGTACAACAAATGCAATTACTATTGCGAGTTGGACAAACAGATGAATTTAACGCCATACGGAGAGTATGGCTCTCATTGTTATTGGATTATTGACGTTGACTCTATAACGCCATATTTAATGGAAAACAGTATACATATATGCATATAACATGCACGTGTATAATAAATAATATTTTTTTCGATAAGTAACGAAATTAAGAGATAGCTAGGCAAATAAATCAAATAAACGTATTGTCAATTTCAACATAAATGTATTGAGCGATGCAATGTTGATCAATAGTAATTTTTAAATTGACATTAATCATGATAAGAAAATGGCAGCGTAGTTCCGGAAGTGAATCTCCAGCTGATCGGCAACCAATGGAATTACGTTTATTATTATCCAACCAATCGGCACCAACCGAATCACATTCAACAGAGCACCTAATTTCCATCCCCGTAGGGTGCGTAAAAGCTATTATCTTAATATTAATGATGAATTATACCAATACTACATCTACTAGTCAACAATCTACTGATTCATTTGTGACAATACACTCAATCTCTATCTATCAATCTCCATTACAAGAGATTACTATTAGTAGTTCTCACCCAGGCTACTCCTTTATGAAGCTCTAGTAATTATACTCCTCAGCCACGATAGCGTTGTAATATGCAGACTATCCATAGTATCATAGGGTGAAAGTAAATAAAATAAAATATAAATTACAATGATTGGTTTTATCTTATAATGAAGTAGGCCCTTAAATACTCTACCCTCTAGAATTGTTTTATCTGTTCATGGTACATCTTTTGAATAGGTTTATTTGGGTGAGAATAAGGTGCGACACAGACTAATAGTTTGTGAAATACTCGAGGATCTCTTGGAGACTACCTACGAGAGCTTTATGATCACGAGTAGGTCATTAATAGGTCCGCCATGACAAGTTTAACAAGTCCGGATTACAAAGGAATATAGTGCCTCCTTTCATATACTTGATATACAGAACAATTTAATATAAGCAAACGATTTACTTTCATCATCGGAAGCTATAGTTTTCTAGTCGTTTGGTTGACAGAATGTATACCTGCAATAGAGCCATATTTACAGATAGATTGCTAGTATACATGTATATTCAATTTAGTATTAGTGCTCTGTTGAATTCTATTATTATCATCATTATTATCATTATTTATTAAATATACTAAATTAAAGTAGAATACATGTATATTCAATTGAGTATATTCAATTTATCATTTATGGATAAAAGAGAAATGCTATGTTGTTTTACAATTAATAGATATGCACTATCTTAGTGTTGAAATTAAAACCCGATGAAGTTTATCAATGCAATCAATTTAAGGTTGTTCTCAAAGTGTTCCTTATTTGCAAGTATACCTAGTAACGTATCTACACATATGCATTGATCAAGTTTAGTACTTAAACTTAAATCCCTCCGTGTGTTTCTTTGTCAACGAGTACAAATAGATCATTTTTGTTGAAATAAGAATATTGCGGGGAGAAATGAGACCTCCCGAGATTTGGGACGTGACTTGAATTGAATACTTGTATTCCTCCGCCAGGTGCTTAGGCTTGACATTTGGAAGTGAAACATACAATAGGGTGACTGATCGTATCTGGTAGCGCTGTAGGGAACGGGTTGCTGTCAGATTAAAGCTACGATTACATAAACATTCCTTGGAGTTTCCATTTTCAAATCCGATCCAATCCTATATGTGCCGACATGATCATGTCCAGGTGCGTCACTGGAGGTGCAGTGTGTACGCGGCAAGGTAGTCCCCTTGCCCATATTTAAAATGCAGTGCATTGTACTGAGAGGAAAAAATAAGTACAATTAGAAAATGTGAAAGCTATGCGATATGTTGCGGACAATGGGTATCAGTATACATTCGAAACAAGCAGAGTAGTTTTGATCATTTGGAAATCATTATTAATATTAATAATTGTAATAATAATAATAATAATAATAATACAACAACAATAATAATAATAACGGTAATAATAACAATAATAACAATAAGAACAATAATAATAATAAATAATGATAATAATAGAATTTTATCATCGCGGGTGAAATTAGTGGTGCATTAAAAGATGTGTGGGAGAGGCGGTCGTAGGGTGGTCGTGGTAGTTGATGTAGTGTGTTAAGTAATGCAATTCTTAAAATACGTATCTATGATCTTTGCAGTCAGAGAACATGTGACCATGATTATAATGATATGACAGACAAGTAAAACTTACTTTGAGACCATTACTAGATAGGACGTTTACTGACAATATACTAGAACATTAATTCCAAGACAACAGCCACTCATAAAAACAACGTTACTGGCGTTATTGCATACCACGTAATAGAGAGAATACGTTGGGGAAATGAACATATTGACATAAAATACGATATTCCATAAAATGATATCAAAGCTGACCGAATTCTCGTGGTATGTCAGCAGGTGCGTCCATCCAGGGCCGAGTTCAATGCTATTGTAACTTGAAGTGATGTGATTCCAGCCTTCATTATAGCACTCCGATCTCTAGAGAGTGAACCGCCACTGGCAGCCGATGAGATGAAATGATATTAAATAGTTTTATTTAAAGCTATGTGTTGTTACGGTCCCCCAAGGATCACCGTGTTATAGTGGGCTCGATGTGTCTTCGGCTCCGGTAAGCAAAACACAGCAAACAGCAACCGTCTTGTCCATTATCTTCATTTGATTTAAGACTTCGGTTTTATCAGTTTATTGACAGTTCCGGAGACCTGGAACAATTGATATACAGCGTATGTTTAAATAAAAAATGAGCAGGATCGTATATTATGTATTACTATATGCATGATGGGGTTTGTTAGCTTCAGTCTTCGGCGCTTACCGGATATCTGCAGGTTGCAATGCCACAAGGTTATACTCAGATAAACATTTGTAATCGTTAAAACGGGGCAGTTTCACGCCTCCAAGTCGAATTGAATCAACAATGCATGCAAAGAACTGATCCATTCGACGGATTCAACACCAGCCTGACTTGGAGTGCAACCAATTCACGGCAATGTCATCATATGATACATTGTTTGTGTTTGTGTTCTAAAACAGACTGTAGTTAATTTATTAAGACTGTACACGATCAACTTCTTCTTGCTTGGTCGGGGCCCAGTGTAACATGAGAAGTATGTACGATAATATTTGAAACTTAGCTTTCAGCGTGATTTTGACATTAAGCCAGATGGATATCTCGTATGTTCCCAAATGTCTCTTCCATCAGAGAAAGTGATTAAACAAGCCACACACGTATTATGCATCAATAGAGTCATGACACTTTCCACACTTATCCCGATTAAAGTTATTTGGAAAGTACTTTCTATTTCAACTCCAATTGTAAAAGCATTTATGTTAGAAAAGTTAACCAAGAACATTTCTTCTTATGCAACTTTATGCTAATTAAATGCCTACGCATAACTATAAAATAATAGGAATTGTAATCAATATGTCAACGTCGTTTGTTCTATTATATACTTGTAAATGACTATGACCAACTCCAAACGTATCATCAGGGTAATTAGTATTCAATACATTGTTTTCTTCTGAGGTTCCTAGTAGTCCCAGAAAGCCATTACCGGGCGTGCTCCTCCAATGACGGCAATCTAATTAAGCATCTGTGCCAGACATTTGATCTATAGTAGAGGATCATTAGCTGTCATTCCAGACGAAATTCCCAGGTCAAATCTATGACCTTAATGATTGTAATAGTTGCCCTCTCTGACGTCTCCACCATCGAGCAACATCGCTCACGAGATCAATTGGTTTGTCCACGTACGGAAGGACCCAGGTACTATGTTGGGGGTCATCCAGGATGTAAAGCCTCACGTGGCCAGCTAGGTATAACGTCAATGATCCTGAGCCCTCCTGTACGAATCGGCAAAACTGTAAGGTAAGCGTAGCTCCAACTTTACCCATAGACTACACCAATGATAAGGTTGAAGTTAAGGCTACCTTGGAGGTACTCTGTTACATACGCGACAGTCATGGGTCCATGATACCGACGCTGTCGTATCTGTAACGTCATCTTTACGCCTTCGTTGAGGAAAATGTCATGATCCTGGAGGAGTCAAATGTTCCTCCACAAGGCTTAACGATATCGTTACGTATACTGTTGCTTCGGGAATATGGTCCCAGGACCCGTGACGCAATGCCTAGTTGACCATTTCGTAGGCCTACACGAGAGCCCGGATTCACATAAGAATCGTCGCGTATCAAGAGACGTCGTAGCTGATACACATGTTTTCATGACACTTGTCGAGCTAGGATCATTCTGTGGAACAGCACGACGGACCATACGTAAGCAGACAGTTCAAGACGACAAAGGGAGTACATGATTATGTACGCGAACATGTAGAACAACAACTCTGTTGGTCAAGTGAGGCTGGTCAAGTGTCCACGTGCCCTGATCTGCTGGACGAGTAGGTCCAGTTTCCTTTCATGTGACACGCACCTCATTTCATTTCCCAACTTCCTTCAACTGCGTTAGCCACGAGGATGTTCCTTGAAGTAGATGTTGAAGTAGATGTTGTATTCTGATGCCTCCAGACACGGTCACTGAGATCTGTGATTCGAGAAGAAGAAATCTGCTTTCTTCACACGAATGGTTTGTTCTCCTTAACATCGGATTCGACCCACGGCAATGGACAATATCACTCCAAAAACGTGCTGTTTTGTGCTCGATGTTACATGTAAGCGATGCTGTTTAATTGACTTCTTGGTTCAACAACCAGCCGCCTTGAGCCAATGTTATACAGTTATCGTTGATTTCCATGAAGGGCTCGATATCTAGTCTCGGATCACGGAGGATACTGTTTGCAGAGAGAGACAAACAGAACCCACTATCACCACGTTATAGAAAAAAAAACACCACATAGATGTAGTGTAAAGCTGATCGGGATATAACATGCACCAGCTCGGAGAAGAATATTTGTATTTTCAAAGAGGAACCCCCTCACCCTACCCCCTTCCCCCTCCAATTATTTTTAGATAAAATAGAAGAAGAAGAAAAACGAAAAAAAATATGGAAAGAAAGAAAGAAAGAAAGAAAGAAGAAAAGAAAACTAAAAATAACACACGAAATTTTACATAAGATTGGTTGTAACGGGACATCCAGCCCCGTGATTGCATATTACAAAACAAGTGCTATTCAGACTTCCTTTACAAGATTATTTCAAGATGGAATTTCACCAAACTCAGCATGGTTCATGTTCGTTAGAGACAAAGATAATTTTACCTGCCTTATTGCATTTTAATTATTATTATTATTATTAGTAGTAGTAGTAGTAGTAGTATCATAATCTCACATTAAATATATTTATAGACATGTTCCCAGTTCAAAATGTTGGGACAATAGGAAAGCAATGGGACACAATGACTAACGGTGACACTAGCCTGGCGCAGGTGTTTCCGTTGGCCCAGGTACCGGACAGCTAGACGCATTCATAACTTCCGGTTCCGACTATCTCCACCTCCTACGACAACATGTACATGTCTATCAGGAAAGTATTATAATTGACATAATATGCCATTTTCATTGTTTTGCACCTTCATGAACTATTCACTGTAACAATGTATTATTTGTATGCCTTTGATTAAAATTTAATATGGTTATGCTTTTCTTTTCAGTCTGAGTGATTGGTTTTATATAGGTTAATTCACATATCGCTTGGATGTCAGGGTTTATTTATGGTGGACTTCTTCACGGGAATATAATAATAGACATGGACATGGTACCGTGAAATTCTAGACACCAACAATTAATTATGCTTAACATGAAACCTAAAGAAATTACATGAACCTTTCTTGATTGCAAACACGCTGATCCCACACGTTAACATACACACCAGTTATATATTAATAACCTATCATTTTATGAGTTTATTATAAATAACGTACTGATTGATATAAGTAAGGATCCTGATGATGTAGGTATTATACTCTGCGCGTTGTGTGTTTATGTGTGTGTGTGTGTGTGTGTGTGTGTGTGTGTGTTTGTGTGTATGTGTGTGTTTATGGGTGTTTGTGTGTATGTGTTTGTGTGTGTTTGTGTGTATGTGTGTTTGTGTCTGTCTGGGTGTGTGTTTGTGTGTATGTGTGTTTGTGTGTATGTGTGTGTTTATGTGTATGTGTGTGTATGTGTTTGCGTGTGTATGTGTGTGTGTTTGTGTTATACTACTTGTCATACATGACGTTAGATCTGATTTCAGACTATTAAACGAGAACCTTTAGTCCCTCTCCAGCCAAGGACCTCGCCATATACCAGTATGAAGTAAATACCGGTGTTAAGAAATAATACGTATCATGACGGTCAAGATTAGCCAGGAATTTGTACATTCCATAACAGTTGTGGGAAATTCACTAAGATTTATATTATATATATTTATTTATAGGGGGGGTGCGTTTGTGTGTTGTGTTGGTGAGGGAGGGGTAACAGAGAGAGAAAAGGAGTAAAATAAAGAGAGAGAGAGAGAGAGAGACAGACAGACAGACAGACAGACATATTGGGAGACAGAGACAGAGAGGGGGGTGCACTTATTGCATACACTATACAAGAGAATATGACATTATAAATCACTGTAATTCCACGTGACGAAATGGACAGTATGATTAAAAATAAGCTTCTGGGATGCCGTAAGACTTTAAGCAGCTGTACTGTTTATCAGTAGACGTGAGCTCAGATTAAGACATGCATCTGAGAACCTGTATGAGACGGTGTATAGCCATAATAGCGATACTTTCGCATTACTTCAGTATGAAAAAGAGTTTAACAACTGGCACTGCGGTGCAGATAAAGACACAAACATTAAACGTTCAAATAAAAGACTTTACGACATAGAAAGCTATGCGAGACAACTGGTACAGACAGATAAATCAAGACAGTTATGTACATTATACTCATTGTACAGACACTGTCTGCTATACATTCATCTCATAAAATAATATGACTGTGTATTTAGTTGCCCAAATTGGGTCAACATTGGAACGACAAGTCTGGGGTGGAGTGCAGTCCCTTGCAATGCCATACTGATGTACCATTTCTATGTAATGTCTTCTGTAGGATAATGCGTAGGACAACATGTCCTCGATGAAATCAAACTTAAGACAAAGTGTTTCATAGCGATACTATTATTAATACTGATAGAACATAGTCTTCCGTCCTTGTGTGAAATCGAAGCTATCTGTGTTTAGTTGAGTGTCGCCTAAACCGGATAATGGCTATGGGTTTTAGAAAAGGTATAAAGTAAGGAATATATGCTTTTACGACGGCGTCGATGCAGGACTAGATCAGACTTTATAAGCGCATTTCGCCGGCACTCGTCAGCTAGCTGGGTGGCATTTAGATGTCATTATCAAACTCAGGTATGCATTTCGTTTTTTTCCCACTGCAGTGATTATGGTAATGTGGCTATTCCTAGTTGACTTTGGCTGTTCGCCCTGGGAGAAAACGGGACAGACTTCCACATGCTTTAACATGTCTCCTCGAGGCATGTTTTAACGCAAACTCAGTAGATCGCTGATTTTCCTTAAGTATGTTCAATACAGAAGCTGTATTATATTAAGAGAAGAAATATATACATTAAAAGCAAGCTGAGCCAAACTCACATACCCATTACATTGCGTACAACATAAAGTATATTTACAAAGATGGATTCATGTTTTTGTGGTTCTGGATATGATATGTTCATTTCTAGAGATATCCGTGTCCAGGGGGCGTCCATTAAACACGTATCTGTTGATGTTGCTTTCTGATAGCAGTGTACTATGTTTAACTATAAATATTTCCTGAGGCATATAAATGGAAAATTCAGTCAAAATAATGGAGACGTGTGTTATTGTTATCTGTTGGCCAATCACAGAGTTCTCCATGAGTACCCACCATGCCACTGACGTCGGAAGTGATATTTAAAGTACCCACCATGTCACTGGCGTCGGAAGTGATATTTAAAGTACCCACCATGTCACTGGCGTCGGAAGTGATATTTAAAGGCAACTCATCTCGCAAAGTTTGTACTGAAGACATTTAACAGTGTATAGTCATTACATTTACCTACAGGTTATGTTGCATAAATTGGTATTCAATAGATTAGCCATGAACACTTAAGAATTATTAAGAATATACAAACGATTTACTTTTATCAGTAGAGAGTATGGATAGTATAGGAACTACTGTTACTGTTGCTTCTTCTACTACTACTACTACTACTACTACTACTACTACTACCACTACCACTACTATTACTACTACTATTACTACTACTACTACTACCACTACTATTACTACTACTACTACTACTATTACTACTACTACTACTATTACTATTACTACTAATACAACTACTACTACTACTATTACTACTACTACTACTTCTACTACTATTACTACTACTACTACTTCTACTACTATTATTAATACTACTACTATTACTACTACTATTACTACTACTACTACTATTACTACTACTACTACTACTACTACCACTACCACTACTATTACTACTACTATTACTACTACTACTACTATTACTACTACTACTACTACTACTACTACTATTACTACTACTACTTCTTCTACTACTATTATTACTACTACTACTACTATTACTACTACTACTATTACTATTACTACTAATACAACTACTACTACTACTATTACTACTACTACTACTTCTACTAGTATTATTACTACTACTACTACTATTATTACTACTACTACTACCACTACTACCACTACTACTACTACTACTGTTAACACTATGCAAATAATTATACTATCAAAAAGTCTACCACAGCTAATGCAATTGCAACTATAGTATCCATTGAACGTTTACACATTTGAAATATGATATTATAAATCACCGAAATTCCACGTGATTATACACTTCCATATTAATAGATCAACATACCGCGTTCCATATGGAAATAGTATCGATTACATTGCAGTATACTAGTATAGCTTACAAGTTCATTTTACTAATTCATTAGTTAAAAGATAGATATTAAACAATGGCGTTACGTTGATATACAGTTTATTCTGTACAAAAGATACAAAATTCATAAGATGTATAAACCAGCGAGATCACATTTATTACAGTAATTAATATGCAGTATGTACCCACCAATCGTTACAATATACGTTTATGTATTTTTAATTGAAATGGAGTCATATATATGAGTGCACGATCGTAGGTTATCAATTTGGATTGCATTAATAATGAACCCGTCGTATGGAAGGCGATACTATTTTCCGAGTTTCCATTAGACTTACTTAAGAATCTATACCTTTATTGCCCCCTAATGCCCAGCGCACACGGAGGGAATTGTGCTGTGCACTCGGCCATTGCCACCCGGCCACAAGTGGCCGAATTCTCGCAAAGAGTAGTCCGCCAACGGAGAGGATTGTGCTGTGCACTCTGCCACGCGTGGCCAAGTGCACAGCACAATTATTCCCTCCATGTCGATGGGCTTAGAGGATTACATTTCAATACATCGACATGATAATTCCTTTCGTACATTTATCGTGATTCTCATGTTTTTGTGGAATTGCAATATCACCTGTACCAGACACCAATCATGTGAAAACGATTTCGGTATCAAATAAATATTGTATGGTGTATCGGTATCGATATATATCTCGTTTTGTGTGTGTGTTTATGACCATGTTACACGTTCATGTTACACGTTCATGTTACACGTTCATGTTACACGTTGTAGTTACACAGTTATATATAGAGGATCTCATATGAGTGGTCATATAATATTGAATTTATTAAACGAGTTGCAAAATTGATATTGTGCGACGCTCTACCGAGCATACAATCATTTTTGCCGACGAGTTTCATAAATTTAGTAATATATGAACACGAATGTGAGATTCTATTTATCACATAAATGTATAAACTACTGTAATATCGATATTCAGTCACAAATACTAAATATAGACAAATGTCTAGGGAACTGGGTTAAAGATACGCGGACAAAATATAGTTCCAAGTAAATATGTAAATATTAATAAATGTGTTTGCATATTTAACTGAAGAAATCTTTTAACATTATATTCGACAAAATAAGTCCCAAGAACAAGCTCTAAAAGAGGTCCAAAAAGACTTTGATATCGCGTATGAATACAATTATAAAAATCTATTGTGTTATTGCACT
>JAUTBT010000004.1:54683-64863 GCA_032361225.1 Lepetodrilus schrolli | reverse complement strand
TTTCTTAGTTCTTTTGTCGTCCGGTTATCTGAATATAGATTGTACCTAATTTGTCTAATTGGTGTCCGGATATGACCTACGGGAAACCGAAACCGAATATCCAGTTATCTGAGTAATTTTATATAGAAAATTGGTTCCCGGTAAAAAGAGTCTGGATAACGAGGGAACCGGATATCTGAAGTCCGGGTAAACGGGGGTCGACTGTAGTAAAAAAGCATTGGAATATTCTAACTCATTTGTATCAGTGTCATAACATAGAATGTTTTTCCCTTTGAGAACTTCTTATTTCAATCCTTAATATCTAGTCAGAAAACACAACAATGTAAATTTACTGATTGTACATTCAAGTTGTGTGACAATGTTTGTATAGTCACTTTGTAGAATAGCATTTTAGCTATGAATTTCAGCTCTATGAAAAATGCCAAAAGGATCAATAATAATGTTCACATTAATAATACGTCAAATCCACACCTGAAAGCATACTCAAAGCGTTACATTATGCAGGATTCAAACTCAAAACTTTACGCTTTGAACCTTTTAAGGTTTATGAGATACAGTAAATATATATTTACAAGACCAGTACCATAATTACCCTAATAATTTGAACAGCAGAAAATAATTAAATTTGTAGCCATTTGAATTGTTAGAAAAATCCTAAAATTGAAAATTATCGGTGTTCATATAATTAGGGACAACCAAATTAAAGTACAACATGCTTGTAAATGAAATTGTATATAAAAATTTTTTTTTTTAAAAAGGACTGTGTTCGAATAATTAGAAAATTATGATTTGAAAAAATTGATCATGTTAGTATTTTTAGGGTGGATACTTTTTTGTTTGTGATTAATTTAGGTGTTTGAACTATTAAAGGGTTCAAATTATTTTGGTAATTATGGTACATGTAAATAGATCTCTACCCCAGAAATACTGACCTTGTCCACCATAAGAGCTTGGTCTTGACATCTTTGGGTTGAAGAGGAGTGTGGTTCAGCGTCCAGTTGCATGCCATAGATGTCCAGTTGTCCACAACACATGACACATTGGTCACTGGTGCACCTGGACCTTAGGAAGAAAAAAATACATTATTATACAGAAATCTGTAAATATAATAATGTACACGTATATTATAAGCTCATTCTACAAGGACATTCTCATGATCCAACTGAATTATTATGTGTTGTTTTTAACAAAATTTTAATTTTGGTTTAGAGCAGCTTTCAAGATTCATTCATTTATATCACGGCTTGTCAGTTTCAGGCAGGAGGAAACCTGCAACATCGACAGTACAGCTGGTACTGACAGACCAAGAATGAAATCTGCATTTCCACGATACAGACAGCGCATACTATCAATATTGCATCAGAATTAAAGATGTTAAAAATCATTGATGATAGCCCAGTGGGTAAGACATAAAATTGTAAAATAGAAGGTTCTGAGTTTGGATTACTGCTTGGTGGTTGGATATAATCTCTATAGTTCAACATACAAGGAGGGAATGGGCGTTAATCTTTTGTATAATTAGTGGAGTAATATCCTCTTGGATACGTCACTCCTTCCAATGGTTGTCAGGCTTTAAAAGGAAAATGATGGATACTTATCCCACTAAATGAAAATATACTGAAATACTGTCGGAAATTATATTTAATAATAATTATAATAATAAGGATATTTATATGACACATTATATGTTGTCACGGTTTGTAGGTACAAAGGATCAGATTTGTATACAGGCTTGTACACGAGGAACAGGCTCTTGAAGTGGATACAATCTTGTATGTGGAGCCCAAATGATACAGAACATATCTGCATCCAGAATATTAACAGAACATATCTGCATAGATAGATCCAGGTTGGTTACATTGGGTACAGGTACCAATAGTCTACATTCACAATTAACCTTTTAATTTTGTAACTAGATCATCATTTCAACTATTTCTACTATAATGTTACCATAATTTTTACTAATATTATAAAACATTTTTAATATACTTTTTTCTATTACAAAATCATGGATCTGCCTGTGCATTGGGCATCTGAGATAGCCACCAGCAGAGGGAAGGTTAAATGCTGCACACTCACTATACATCCTGATATCTGCGTAATTATTCCACTTCGGCCTTCCTCTGTCTACACAGCACCAGTAATGACCTTCATCCAGTCGTGGAACCTGCAAGAGAATGGACTACTGTACTAAGTCTGTTCTGAATAATTATGGCTGCTGCCTAATAAATCCTCCAGATTGCATTTGCAGCAGGTTTTGTATGTTTGTTTTTGGAGAAATAGATGATGGCATAGGTCATTAACCATGCTGGAGAGGAAATAGCTTGTCTATTAAATCTTGGATTAATTGCTATTTGGACAGTTATGAACAATAATGGTTGTTGAAGTGGTGAGAACAATGGTTATTGAGAAGTGAAGCAGTTTTCAATGTAGCTTAAAAAATAATATCCACATTGTGTAGTGTTCTTAACTATTACATTCATGAATTTAACCTGTTTTTTTCTTTTTCTCTCATATAAATATGAGCCCATAATGAAATCAATTTAAAAGGCATTCACAAAAGTTTGTGTACTTAAGAGATATGCATGTGGTTACTGTACTTCAGACAGAAAACAAAGATGTGTGTTACTCTCAAGGTATCAAATAGACACAGTACACCTGTTGTTATCAGTGTACTAGGAGTACATACATACACAGTACATTAACAATTTTCAGGTAATTAAATATGCTATTACATGAGAGGGGTACAATGCTATACTCCAAGAATGGATGCAGATCATTGAAATGTAGGGCCAGACCAATATAATTAATGTTTTACAGATTCATCCATCTCTTAAATTGGCAAAATAAAATATAAAAGAGAGAGGAATCAAATAAAATAAAGGGGTTTACTTCGGTGGTCTATTATCTTTGGAATGGAAATAGGAAGTGGGCTAAACATACATTTTAAAATACTGTATTTATTTTTTACCTTATTTTCGTTCTCTCTCACCTTCAGAAATTCACGAGAAACAGCAGTATATCCATAATTAAATTGGTCTGGCCCCAAATAATACATGTACAAACTACTGTATCAGTCTATGACATTGACATGCAGGTCAACTGCTATACCTGTTGAAATGATGTACATATTTACATCAAATTGTATAATGCCTAACCAGCTCTCAATTATATTAATCACATTCATTCATTTCTAGGGAATCTCCAGTTGTATTCAGCAAGTAGAAGGTTAATATTGATTAAGATTAATCACTAAAAAAACATAATATATTAATGATCTGATGATACCGACTCCAATTTATACTACAACACTAGTTATGGTAGAGTCACTGCTACATACATGTAATTTTCAATAGGTTGGCAAATAAGTAATGACACATGCTTCCACATATTTGCAAAACTAGCAATGGTAAACAGTGCTACATAACAACGTCACTTTCATGAATATCCTTAATACCTGCTAAACTAGCAATGGTATACAGTTAGTATCACATGTGTGTTTTATATACAATTACACATTCATCCATACACTTACCTGCATCTAGAAATCAGCAATGGTACAGTTCTATACTGAAGTAACCTTTAAATACAATGACACATTTGTGCATACACTTACCTTATTCCTAGAAACAAATAATGGTACAATCACTTCTACAGGACATTAATTGCCATCAATTTCTATTCTGGCTCCGTGTTTACTAAACTTTCTGAGTATAATTTTAAGTTCACGCTTGAGCTCAAATTTTATATGGAGATTTCTGAGAAAAGATTTGAGCTCAAGCATTAACCCTCCCTATGCTGGATTAGGCACATACATAGCTCTTGATGGCATCTCTGGTTGCCTTCTGCATGAAGAGAGTTAATTAAATCATGCTAAAAACATTTATATCGGGGGTCATTATATAGCAGCTTTAACTCTCCATGCTGGAGGAACCCGGAGATGCCCTAAAGAGCTGTACCTGTGTTTAAACCAGGGTTAAGGAGACAAAGCACTGACAGTGGAATACTGGCACAGAACACACAGACACAGAACCCTTACACAGAACCCTGACACAGAACCCTGACAGAGAACCCTGGCACAGAACCCTGGCAAAGAACCCTTACAACCCTGGCACACTGACACAGAACACACTGGCACAGAACCCTGGTAAAGAACACTGGCACAGAACACACTAGAACAGAACCTGGCACAGAACACTGGTACAGTCAACTGATTTGCCTGCCTTGTTTCAACGGCACCATCAACATTGTTACAGACAAATACAAGTAGCAATTTCCACCTTTACATACAGGTGGCTGTATACGGCCCCTTAGTCTTCATTCATCTCATGTTGGCTACAATCAATATCATAATATCCACTGAACGTAGAGTAATTAATTAACCCTTTACCAATTAGAGTGCTATGGCTACGTAAGGCCCGGCTATGTCATAGGGCTTACCTCCTATGGTGTTTCTGTAGCTGCACCATTTTAACACTTGCACACGTAACGGGATAAATAACAGCACTCTAGCAGTTACTCCAAATCTGTATCATGCAAATACAGGTCATGTATTTTGAAACATGTGTGGTGAACTGATCAATCAGTCACTAGGCCTTAACGGAGCTGAAAAATTCAACTGATCTGTCAGTCACTGGGGTTAAGGGGGGTGAAATTTTCCACTGATCTATCAGTCATCAAGCCTTAAATGGTTAAGAAGGCATAGACACAGTTATTGATAGAGATGTATGTCGTATTAATTATGATTGCTAAAGATGTGGGGAAATTATGCGCAACGAAATATCGCAATTTACAATATATTGACACTGAATAACATTTATGTTACGAGAACCTTCAAATAACTGGACAAAATTTCTGTTTTCAAATTATATAGGAATAACAATTATCACATCAGACACTCAACAAAGAAAAGCAGCTATTTTTAGATAGGGTATGTCTTGTGTGGAGCATGTAGGGGCATTTTTCTAGGCTTGCTACAATGTGTCTATTGTGTGTGAACACATCATGTAGTGTTCTGTCCCTGCTATCTCATTTAGCACATGTTTACATTCACATTTCCACATTCATGTAAATAATTTGACATTGGGCTGGGAAACACACCAGGAATTAATAATATTTGAAAATATTGTTCTGATTTATTTTTTTTTTTTAAAGCTTTCAAACTGTTGCTATAGAAATTGGTATCATCTTGAGGTGTAATTCTACATTTTGAATTTTATTCTAAATTTTAATTGAATGATTGTAGTTTATCACCCAATACTGGCTCCCACATGAGATAACGTCAGTAGGACAACAATGTTATTCTACAGGTGATAACACTTTTCGAAATCACTAATTGGTTATGAATTACAATTGTTACAATGAATTACAATTGTGATGTCATAGCATTGCCATGATGTCACAGTGCAAATGCACAGCAGCCTAAGATTTTTCTTCACAGTAAAATCTTTATGATGTGGCATTTTTCTTCTTTAATGACTTAAAAATGATATTTGGTGATAAATTGAATCTCACCCTCATGTCTTGGAATATTAAATACATCAACACTCGTCGATGAAAGTTTCACATCTCGTGTTGATATATTTGATATTCCAAGACACTTGTGTGAGATTCTCTATATATCCTACATAATTAGTGTTCTGAAATGCATGGTTGCAAAATTGAGAAGTAATAATAATAATAATAATAATAATAATAATAATAATAATAATAAATAATAATAAATAATAAATAATAATAATAAATAAAAATAATAATAATAATGCTTCTGGACTCCACTCTGGTGTCATGCTCAAAGTCCAGACATTAATAAAATTAATAATTTATGCCATCAAATAAGAGCTCACCCACATACATAATTTGTCCTACCATTTTGTAAAATATGTGTATCACAACACAAAATAATCACTCATCTTTGTCATGTATTCATACTCCCAATAAAGTAGCACATTGAAAATAATATTGTAAACTATGGCTCAGAAACAATCACATGATCAGTCAAGCATGATGATTAAGGTATATAGTTACCCGTTATAATCATAGGTTTTGTGTCCCGCGACCTACAAACTAATACACGCCCCAGAGCATACCCGCCACACTCCAGTGCACATCGACATATACTGACATGCCGAGCGACATTTGGATCATATCAATACAAGAGAGAAACAAAAAGAAACAATGTCCAGTGACGACTTCCTATATCCTGACATTTTTGACGAGTACTCAGCTGTTGACATATCAACATGACGCCTTTAATATGACAGCAAAATGACTGCTCAGCTGGCAAACTTTGAAACAGGCCATATATCCAGGACAGTTATATATCCATAATTTAATCCTTGGGTGAATAAATAGGTGTTCATAGGTTTTTACCTTGCTAGCGATATAACAGGTTTGTGTTCTTGTAATGGATGTTTTCTTCCTGATATGCTGGATGTGAAACGCTCTCTAGCCTGTTATACATGGGATGGGGGGGCTTAAGGGGAAGGGGGTGGGGGGGGGTGTGTCTGATTAACCCGTCAGAGGATATCATGACACAAATATATATTAATTATAATACTGACATATATGACATTATGAGTCATCATATATTTTGGCCTGAATATAGGACAAAACTCCAGCTGATTGAACTTATTACAATGAAATCATTAAAAAAAAGTGCAAAATTGCTAAACTAGTAATATATGAAATTTAAAAAGTATTGTGTTACCTAAAAATTATGTAATGTTTCAACAATCTAAATTATATCATTTGTATTTGGATAAAGATGCATAAATTCAGGATACGTAATAAATAATAATATTCATTTCAGAAAGCTGGAAGGCATTTATAAGTGTCAAATATAACATACCAAAAGTAGAAATTCAAACCCAGGTCATCTGCTAAAGCAAGCACTCAAAACACAGACATCCTATAAACTCAATTTACCCCTTTAAGTATGTGATGAAAAACAGCTTTAGAGTTGAAAGTGTTATTCTTGCAGGAGACCTTGAAGTTTCTCAGTCGATTATTGCACCAAGACACGCCAACCCAGGCCTCTCATTGTTAATAAAAATTGATTTGTTGTTGCATAGTTGTATATGAATTCCTCCAGTTGGACAGGCTTACAAATGAAACGACCCGCAAAATGTGGCAATATGTTTGAGCCTGCACCGACAAATCTTAAAAGCTGCTTCATTTGTTTAGCAGATCCCCCTAGAGAAACATGAGCTGAGCTTCCATCTTGTGCGGCATATGCATGTTTGACCTAGCCGAAGGACTTGATACAAACAGTTCCGCCAAGTTACCTGCCGTCTTCGCATGCCTGTGTTTGTCACCATTCGCGACCCACTAAGCCCACGTTTATACTCCGAAAGTCAATTATGTCTTACCCGATCGCCACGAGAAATCGAAATTCTAAAAATATCTTTATTAACTGCATGAATGCTATCTAAAAAATCTAAAACCCCAAAAGAAGATTTCCGATATGGAAATTAAATACACGTGATAGCAACAGTTACAGCTGAAAGAGTGTCGGTCGGCCCTTAGAGCGATGTGTACTGAATAATCACACATCAAGTCAGTAAATATATGTCCCCTGAATGTAGTCGTTGGCATAGCTGAGTCGACCCAGAATGACAACTGCACCAGACAGCCACGAATATCAATAAAACTGCAAATGAGATCCTTTCAGACTTACCTTCAATGCATATATACACCACAATCTCACTTGCTCCAACACCGTAATCCACACAGAGAGTTTCACTGAAAACTATGCAACAAGCTCATACCAATCCCGGCCATGTGGTACGTAAATTGTCCATGAACATCTAAACTATTGCATCAATGTTTAAATGACGCTCCCACGAAATCCTGCTTTTTACCTGTTGATTTTCACCTTAACTCAGACAATGACACAAACCCCCCACGCACACACACACACACACACATGCACATGGTACTCTCGTCTCAACAGGGCTGTGCACATATTTGAATACCTCAACTCTCTCTCTCTCTCTTTCTCTTCTCTTCTTTTCCTGTTAAGATAACGTCAGTCCATGAATGTATACCCGCTTATTCTGTCCCGGATTGCTTATCCACAAAACACCAGCCTGCATATGTGTATAACCGTACTCACGAGCACTAGAGTGCTATACATACATATATAGACATATATCCACGGTTCAATTGATGCGCTACTAAACTAGCTAGCTGACAGCCACTCAACCATGTCATGCAATACGCATTCACCTGTGAAATCTAGCACAGTGTTAGTCAGAAGAGTCTATGTACGGAGCATTGCCCACTGCAGTATATCCACGTGACATTGATATAATGATTGACAATATTTCGAGGGGGAGGAGGGCCATTTATTTTGCTGGAATAAAATGCAAAATGTTCGTGTAGGTTTAATGCACTGACTTCTTTCATGCCAGAATGCAGCAGAATCATAATTAATTAATTTTTATTACACTTCCCATGGGGCAATGGGGGATAAATAATTCATATATGGCGGCCATTAACACATTCGAGACTATGACACAGTTATTTCAATGACCAATGCTAAAACCTGTGTGGGAGAATTAAAATTCTGAGTTTTTTACCTTGTATGTGTACAAGCAGTTAGGTGTATATAAAATAGGTATGGCTCTGGATAAGACATTTGGCTGTTCAAGTATGCATGAATCGCATGTGTATATGGCTTATCTCAAGCGTTGGGTCACAATGAACTCATAATGTGCATTGCATGCATAAATGACATATTGATGAATATCATTAATAAAGCATATGGTATATCATATATATCATTGTGACTCAACTGTAATTAAATACACATCAAGGTTAAAAACATGGCAATATAAATGCCTTTATATTATATTCATATAATAAAATCTTATAAAATGTTCAATACATGCATGAGTAATAAACATTTAAGGTTTTGCATAGTAACTTTTGTTACTAAAGTTGTTTTTTCAGGGTTTTCTTTTTGGTTTATTATTTACCATAATTCATGTACATGTAGTTGATTTATTTCAAAAACTTTTTTTTTTTTCTTTTGGAATTTTTTTCTCTAATTTTCACACTTCAATGAATCTCAAATTGCAAAACTACCATTTTGAATTATGAGCAATAGATACATGTATAAATAAATATGTTTGAATTCTTCCTTTTAAAGACTCACAGTCCGACCCAATGTATACACGGCATACTCCCACCTCCACCCACTGGGATATTACATCAGCTTTATGAAGGTTGAATGCCATAATCTCTGACTTTATAAGTGTTTAGGCAAAGCTTCAAAGGCCACAAAGTGTGAACTACAGGTCATAATTGCCCCTATGTTAACATAATCCTTTAAGCATGTAGTAAACACAGGGAGAAATCGCCATTTCAATGCTGAATGTTGCCATTCGTGTGAACCAAGTGGATACGGACAAAACAAATCTTTTTTTAGATGAATTTTTAATTAAATTTGTTTTAAAACAATGTTAACTGCATAAGTACATTTAATATAAATATTGCCAAGGTTGATAGTTATGTAAATCATTCGAATAATTTGAGTTGGTTTAAATTATATTTTATTCTTTGTATATTATTTATATACGTATTTACCATCACTTTTAGAAATATTTTATACATGGTTTAAAAATTGGTTGAAAATGTGAAACATGTCTCCAGTGAATTTAATGTTAAAACAGATTTATTCTGAGATGTATTGATGTTGTGGATTATTATTTATTTTTTTCAAAATAAAAACCCAACAGATCACAGCTTCAAATGCTATATTGTCAAACTCACTTTAACAACAAATTTATCTCTAATAAATATTTGGACA
This sequence comes from Lepetodrilus schrolli, assembly GCA_032361225.1. NCBI lineage: Eukaryota > Metazoa > Mollusca > Gastropoda > Lepetellida > Lepetodrilidae > Lepetodrilus > Lepetodrilus schrolli. The sequence goes on along the minus strand of JAUTBT010000004.1, from coordinate 55,049 downwards.
GTATTTGCTTCAATAGTAATGTCTAGGCTGATCAGACCTAACACTGATTCAAGCATATCCATTAAACAGGGCATCATATAGGATATTCCAGCGGTACTCAGATAACCTTGAGAGTGAACTTAGTTTCTTGAGAGTGAACCTTGTATTCCTAAGGGTAAAATTCACAGGGTATTGAAACCCACCGGCTGTCTCGGTTGTCTGGTAAATAGTAACAGTGTGTGTCACGAATACGAGTACTATTTCATCCTCCTTTATCAATTTTTGTTTGTTTTTTTGATTGGGGTTGTATCTTGTCAGTTTTAGGGCAGGAGGAAACCCGCAACATCCGTAGCGCTGAATGTTGCAGTAAACCTGCGAGCATCGGCT
>JAUTBT010000004.1:44184-54583 GCA_032361225.1 Lepetodrilus schrolli | reverse complement strand
TCGTAACAAGTGTTTCACGACGACGTCACAAGTCGTATCCCTTCTTAAATCGGCATCTAACTTAGGAGGTGATAAACAGGGTCATAAAGTTAGGAGCTCATAAATTTAGGATGTGGGGCCTGGTGTTCATCAAAGTAGTACAGTGCTGAGGTTACCTTAGAGTTATGCCGTTTTGTACAGAAGTGCCCTGTCCCCTGTCAAACAAAGCTATTTAAAAAGATTTTCGCTTTATTGTTATTGTTTATTAGCAACACAGAATGATAGAAATGTGCGTGGTAGCACGTGGTAGAAACAGCCTAATATTAAATCGATCAGTTTGTATCTCTATTTTTTCATCTATACACACGCATTACCCATTAGTTACATATAGCTCCAAAACGGTTACGAATTAACATGATTGTTGATGTTGATTCTTTCCTAGAACAACAAGATCGAGAGTCCGGCAGACCATGAGATGGATCACAGTTATGTTGTTATCGATAAGAAGAAACCTGGTCCTGACGACCCGAAACAAGTTCAAAAGCATTGTGAGTTCACTCAATTTTAAGAAATGTTGTATCGAGGAAATTCAATTTCTCCCTAATACATTTAAATAATTTATTATTAAATATTAGTTCATGTCTGGTGCGGGTCTGGTGCAAATGAAATTTATCATTGTCGAATTTCAATAATACCCACAAATTTCAAAACACCATATATTTATCGCCTAATTCATTGACATTAGAAAGATAAATCAAACTTTCTACACCCTGAAAATATGTTTAATGTTGTCGTAACGTGGTCACTATTTCTCATCTTCTAGCAGCTCCTAGTGATAATAAGAATGAAATTGGACCAGAAGATGATATTGATTATGATGATGATGGTGATGATGAAATTGGGAGTCAGACCGAACCGCAATTAGATGATGATAACGACAAAAAGGAGGAAGTTGATATTCCGACGACTAAACCTCCAACACTCGTTTCTGATAGTAATGGTCGTCATCCAAACCAATATGTAGATGATGATGAAGACATTGATTCTCAGAGTGAACCTGTCGATGATGATGATGATGATGATGATTTTCCAAGCCAGACGGAACCTACATATCCAGGGGTGACGAGTATACAACATGAGGAAGACATGCTTAACCGAAGGAAGCGGAATGCTCACTTGGCAATGTTTGGTGCGTTTGGGATCTATGATGATGATGATGATGAAATTGACAAAGAAATACCTGAATCCAACAAAGGCAGGAAGCAGAATGTGCCAATTGATGGTTTGATGGGGGAAATGTCGCCAGAATTGTCGTCCGCTAATGAAGAGGTCTCAGGATATATTTTGTCGCTATTAAATGGCAATTCACAGCCGAAATTACCGTCAGAACATAACGCGGATGGCGGATCAGTTAGTGAACATCCTGTTGCTGATAAGAACACATCCAGGGTGAACACCCCCAGGGCGAACACATCCAGGGCGAGCACATCCAGGGTGAACACGACTGACGTTGAGATCAGCGAAACCGTCAACATCCATGAAGTATTCAACTCGGAAAGCCCAGTCATCACCAACACGAAAACCATTGTACTGAAGCAGGTTCAAGGGAAGGAACAGAGCGTATGGAATGAAAGCACTGTGCAGAAAGAGACACCGGATGCACTGGCGGTTGTAAGCAAATGGCGGAAGATCATTGACGTAAATTCAAAAGATGTTGGGAAGAACACTCAAACGTCTGCTGTGAATAATTCGATCAATACGGACAAAGGCCTCCCGGAGAAACCAGAACGGATCACGGTCGAGCCAAAGAAGGAAAAGCGATCTTTGAATCTGGATTTGGATCTGGACACCGCTATAGATGATCTCATGGTGGAGATGGACAACTTCAGAAAGGAGGACGTTCGTCCAGTTCCTACTATGAAGGCGACAACTGCGAAGCCAACCGTCTCAAATCATACTCATAAAACATCGCACCAACATACTGGCGCTTCGAAACTGCATGCGCACCTGGCATCACACAAACATATGCATGTACCACCACATAAACATACCAGCGTCACAATTTCAAAACCTACCCACACAACACCACAGAAACATATTGGATTTCTCAATGAGCACTTAAAAGCCTCTGTCGAGCATGCGCATAGCAAAAACGTCCAGCCCACAGATGTATCCGAGGTTGAAGCAAAGATTGACGAGTCCATGAAGCAAATTTCGAATGTGCCGCTGAGAAACAACCGAAACTCGAAGCGGAGCGGCCGATCGGACTCGGCGGGGACGACGGACAAGGACTTGGATAGAATAGAGTCGGCTCTGATCAATCAGGGAAACCCCCCTCGGCTGAAGGATCTGCTCATCCCGCATGAGAAGAAGTTGGAGAAGGAGAAGGAATTGAAGAAGTTGAAATTGCTGCTTGTTCCGAACGAAGACCAGGAGCAAGCGGAGGAGCTGAAACAGAGGGTCATCGCAAACGAAAGGAGAAACGAGAAGAAGGCGAAGGAGCAGGAGTTGGAGGAAGATGATGATGATGATGATGATGATGATGATGATGATGATGATGACGACGATGATGATGATAATGATGATGATGATGAGGAGGAGGAGGAGGAGGGAGATTACTACTATTCAGACTTCTCAAAACCTCGGCCGTCGTCTAGAACGGAAAGGAATTTGGTTAAAAGGAGCGTGGAACTCACAGAAGAGATCAACCATATTTTCGCGGAGGACTACAGGCGTAAACTGCCCACCTTGTCCTCAATGAAGACCAAAGCTGCACAGCTACACGAGCTTGAAAATTCTCAGAAAGTAGTCGATGACCGGGGTAAACGAAACATGGGTCCCGTGATAGAGCTGTCACCGGTGTATGATGACGTAGAAGAAGACACTTCCCTGCCAGCCTATTTTGATTCAAGTAGTTCAAGTCATGTAAAGTCGGAATCTTCCATCACTATAGGAGGAACAAACCATAAGCAAGAACTGATCCATGAACTTGAATCCAATCTGGGCCAAGATATATTTTCTAACAAAGCCCAGCCTAAACGCCGAGAGCAGTCCGCACAATCGCCAGGACAAGGTGTGTATTATATACTACCGTCAAAAAATACGGGAACGCATAATTATAATGCATTTTTTCGTTCAAAGAGAGGCGACTTGTATAACTACCACCATTACACAACCCAGACACGTGCAAGCCAGTGCGAGAGTATTATTGCCCATACAATTTCTCGCAAGTATTTGTAAATTTCATTACAATTACTTAACTCAGTTTTGACATATACCACTTTATGTGTCTGCATTTGAAAGTAATATATACATGATAAACATATCAATATAATCGTTCCCTTAAATTCTGACGGTAGCATATATACGATGTGTCGCACTGAGCTGATAGCATCTTTAGATGATGTCTAGTTGGTGAATAGTGACGAAATTATAATTGTCGTAGATATATCATCTTTTTTACTTGTATACATTATACTGACACATTTTCCAATTATTATATCAGAATATGAGCATGGATTGATTAGACATGCATACATCTATCTAATTGGTAAAATGGTAACATCTTTTCACTTTCGTATAATATAGTGTATTACTGACATATTGATTGAAGCAACAGTTTATAATTTGAGGCATTAAATCCTGACGTGTTTACTATTATAGTCTTATAGTCAGACAATGGACTGTACAAACGACCGTATTTTCATTATCGTGAGACATTCTTCTCAGAGTGTATATAATTTGAGTCTTGATTTAATTTGTTCTCTCAAGTTACAGCACTGAGTCAATGGGAGAAATCTCAGTTGCTTCCTTCGCCGAGGTCTGTCTAGAGAATGCGCAAAGAGAAACGTTGCTTTTTGTCGTTCCAGATCATGACCGGCTGAGGAACTGGACACCCTGCAGCGTGACGTGCGGTCTGGGGCAGCGCACGAGGCCGAAGAAGTGCGATGACCCGGTGGTGTGTCCCCCCGGGGCTACAGACATCAAACCCTGCATGCTGGCATTGTGCTGAGTGACTGGCGGCGCTAAGTTAAATAGCCATTACACTGACCAACGCTAATTTAATACAATTACCGTGACCAAGGCATTTACAAGTCAAATAATGTGACGATGGGCAATTAAAATGATCTATTTTTATACAACTTTGAAAATGAATCGTTCAGTATGAAGCATAAACATGTTACCGGGTATTGTTAAAAGTATATTTCTGATTGTTTGAATTTGGGTATCTTCTGTATATTTCATAAACCAAAATTATTGCTAACTTGTGCATGAATCTGTACGACATTGTTGTATATATTTGTGTAAAATCGAATCATTTCATAATCGATGCTATTACAAATGCACTGCATGTATGAAATATATCAAGATGTTCATTTTCCAGGCCAACTTCTAGTTGTAACGGTTGACAAGGCGTTGGTGGATTTTGTCTTCACTTGCAATGTGTGCGTCTTTGCACATCAGACGCCATCTTGGTCGGATTGTTTTTTTTACTATTAGAAATATTTCGAACCAAAATGGAAGTACTGTGAAAGTTATTTTAAAGCTTGTTGGTTAGACCATGAGATAATAGATAGCCATTTGACATATACGAATATACAGATATAGATACTAGACAAGTCACAAGGAATGGTACGCCAATATCCGAACTAGTGACATCCATCAATATTTATATAAAAACGATCACCATGATATAATTACAAGACTACCAACACTATGAATATTCAAACCAGTGTGCCAATACTGTGCGAATTGTTTAAACGGATACATTTCGTATTTGTGCGAATTGGATTTGGCGATGTTAATTTTGATAATGATATTTTGCAATATTTAAAGTTAGATATAATATGCATGTACAGGACATTGTGCCTGTTGTAGAAATGTTTGATATAGCATTTCAAGTAAAACTCATAATAAATGGGTCCAATACTTAAATTATGGAAACACATTTTGTACCTACACCTTATAGATCAATCAAAATGTTATGTTTGTAATTAGTATGCGATTTTTTAATGCAGACCCATTTATTTGGAGAACATGCACCCTTCGTAATAAATGGATGCAAATGCTTTAATATTACAGAAAGTTCAGAAACACATTTTGTACATACATGTATAGCTTAGATCAATCAAATTTACAATGTAGTGTTTGTGAACAAAAGCATGTCCAACTGCTTGTAGATATATAAACCCGAGTTTGTGTCTGTGCTTGTAAATATAGATTACTTTTACTACCTTGATAATTAAATAAATATTTATTATGTTATTATATTCTGTCTTTTCTAAACCACACGCGACAGAAAATATGCTATCCAATACAACGACGGAGAGCAGACAGTGAGGACATCTACCGTATGTGATAATGAATCCGAAGCTATAAGAAAATACTGTATAATATAACCTTCACATTGCACCTTTGACTAGTCGATTATCATACAAACCTTAAAGTACAATGTGAAGCTTAGATATCGTTATACAAAAGTACTAGTAATAAGAAGTTTAGATTATCATTATACAAAATAACAATGCGAAGCGTAGATATCATTATAAAAAAAAAATACCAATAATATGAAGCATAGATTATCATTATACATGTACAAAAGTACAATGTGAAGCTTAGATTATCATTATAGAAATGTAGGCCTACACTATGAAGCTTATATTATCGTTTTGTAAAGTTTAGATTATCATTAGGCATATACAAAAGTATAATACCGATAAATGCACATGAATTTTGCTGTTTTATACCTGAAAATGTCTGAAATTCTCGGACGAAAGATGGTGAAGAAGATGATTTATGTATAGTGATCAACGGTGCTTAATTGTTGTTAATTGTACAAAAGTGCAATGTGAAGTTTAGAATATCATTATGTGAAAGTAAAATAAATGTTATATAGGTCTAGGTGAACTTGTGATGTGAATATTTATAGCGTTATGAGCATGCTTTCGAGCGTGCATTTGGCGCAATATAAATGTTCACATTATTATTATTAGAATGCAAAAGGTGAAATGCTATATATGAAGCTGATTTAACACGTATTCGTCTACATTAACCCATGAGACACTGGTACGATAAGACAACCCCGGATGAAAATAAATCATTTGTAGGCTTTTACTAATTGGTATTGTATACTGTTAGATAGCTAACCTGTATGTCCGTAATACACTAGATCCTGGGTGATTTGTGAAAGTCAAGAAACTGAATCTGGAGTATTATGTTATATGTATTTTTGTTATATTATTATAGACCATGTGATGTGTGTATGTAAACAGACTAAATAATAAAATAACAAAATAATACCAACAATAATATTAAAGCTGGAACTCGAACCATGGTCTTATTGTGGAACTGAAAAGATAACACACGCTATCAGAACGACAGAGTTACCGCCCTTCGACAAGCTTGCTTCCGCTGTTGTGATTTTAACCTTTTGTTTGATCTGGTAAAGTTATAGACTGATTTATCAGCGAATAAAGTATGCTTTCACGATCTGTTCGTGCCGAAACTCGAAGCAGAGCTAAAGAGGACATCAAAAGAGTCATCAATGCCATCGATAAAGTCCGAAAATGGTGAGTAAAAATGGTAAACAGCTGGTAAATGGTTATCAAATTCTAAAAAATAAATACCATCCAGTGACCGGTTTTCGTGGTATTAAGGTTCGAAGCGACCTGCGCGCGACCTATTGACGATTGTATATAATTTATAGTCTTAAACGTAAAGAACACTCACTTCCTCGTTCTTTTATCACACAACATTGGCCCTGTTTATGGCTGGGTAGTGATAATGCTTCACTATACTCACTTCACCGGCCATAATCCTCCTATAGAGGCTAAGTGCGACGCAAATTCCGGCGGCTGACAACCCGACACCAAATCTCTAAATTCTCCTTGAAATGCACATGTCATCAATTAAAATGGACCTCCGTAGATAGATAAGACATCGCTTTGTTTGAATCCGCCGTCATTTTTTACATATCTTATCGGAATAATTCACTAGCAACTTTCAAACTCGTTTTATCCATCGTATCCTACGCCGGTGTTGGTGCATGCGTATTCATTAATGCAGGTTGATGTGAAAAGTCGAAGTCTAAAACGAAACAGATTAAACTTTAATAAATATTTCCGGCCGTAATCACGGTGACAATGTTTAAACTATTTCTTTCACCGATGTGTTTTTCTCTCATCAAGATGACTAAAGTTATAGAACAGCCAATGGACAGCTGATGGATCAGCCTGTGAATACGGTACAAGAGTTATTGTTTAGTTGCAAATGGACATCTAGTCCTTCTCGATGTGTGGATTTGCGACATACATTTTGCGGGTGGCAGTGTCTTGCCCCCTGTACATTACGGCCTCAACCCATAGCCAGTTCACCCTCACTCAATATCATAATGTTATGAGTCGTAAGTTATCATTATTTTTCTTTCTTTTTTTATCTGCAGGGAAAAGAAATGGGTAACAATTGGTGACACAACTATGAGAATATTCAAGTGGGTACCAGGTAGGTACTTTTTCTGAGATATTCATATGTGGGTGAAAAGTTCCTGCAGTGAAATCACTCGACTCAAGCAATCAGTCAATCCATTATCAATCAATCAATCCATTTTGCTGACAATATGACGTGAATAGTGTTAAGACCACCTTTTAAAATCAAATTTTCTGTTCTGTGGATTTGAACATGTTGATGTGCATTACATTACTCAATTATATACCTAAAACAATAAAAACAAAAAACAATTAATTTTATGTTATTTAAAATATTGATTGACCAGGTTAACACTGTTTCCATGCTATGCAGTTACTTATAACACTTTATATTCCAGTTGCCAACCAAGGTTCACCAACAGTAAGTACAGATAAAGCCGGCGATTAACTGAGTAGATCATCAAGTGCAAAACTAGTCGTATACCCTTTTATCATCTAATGGAAAGTTGAATATGGACATTATTTACACTGTTTTTGTTGTTTTGTTTTTAAAATATTCTTAATTTTGCCATATATTATGTGCAAACATGTAAAATAACATAGTATTTATTTAAATTTTACCAAATTATCTTGAAATAACCAGTAACAAGAATTCAATTCACATAAGTTTATGAGAACAAGCAAGTATACAAATATTTCCTGTATCATGCTACTTTGCCTGACTAATAACTATGCAAATTAGGGCGCTCTGACTGTGTGATGACATGACGTCTGACGTCATACTACTATTTATAGATGCTACTATATGGAATTAGTAAACAAGATGACAATTACGATCGGAAACTAGATGTGATAATCGAGGCCATTTAATATATGTTTACAATTTGTAATAAGAATTATTCTTAAAGTTGTTTCTTTTCCTTTGGTGTATTTATCAATGAGTGAAGCGGTTTACAATTTACTGATATGCATGTATTCCTACACGTAAAAATAAAAAAAATGTTGATTTACACTTCATGTTTTCTTCTAATAGAGAAGTATTATCCCTAAGTGCTGGATATAGACGATATCTAAACACACTCGGGTAACCATCTCTATATACGTCATTTGCAATAGCAATGTTTGAAATAGCTATTGTTGAAATAGCAATGTTTTGTGATAAACAGACGAGGAAGTGAGTGTTCTTTACGTTTAACATTAGAATTTCGATGCAATCGTCAACAGACCGCGCGCAGCTCGCTTCGAATCTTAATACCACGAAAACCGGTCACTGGATGGTCAAATCAACAAATTAACAAGTCAAATAATTTAGATGATCTTTCTAACACTTTCTAGTTTTGTTGTTGGATATGTTTACTCCTAATCTACAAAATTACACTTCTTTGCACCTGACATGAGTGACGAACCTTCAAATCTGCAATCGTCAAATCTTTCTGGAAGCGTCTTTGACATCCAAACGTGTTCGAACAGCTCGTTACTGTCACGTTCACAAGACTCTGCGTTATTACTTTATACCCTTCCGTCATGATGTCTGATTAAACCGGGACTAAAAAGTAAACTACACCTAAAACTATGTAAACTTCTAGTAATGACAGCAGAGCAACACACGTGTGCGAATAATTCGTTTACAATCAGTTTACAGTCAACAGCAGACAGAAATGTAGTCACGTGACATTGTATAATGGATATATCTTTCCTACAACTACTTATTATTGTTATTCCACACTTGTCGACCTGTAAAGACGAAGCGATTTTATCTAGTATTAAAAGTATAACATACCATCAGGCATGTGCCGTTTACTAGTAAATATTACAGCGACGTAATTATATATAAAAAAAATACACACCATGTACGATTGTAAACTAATTATTATTGTTTGAAAACAAAACAAAAGAAAGATTTTCTCGATGCAATACACATTATGATGATACTATCATTAGCGTAACTTACTATATACTCAGTGTACGCACCTGCGTACACTTTTTTGGTCGTGTATTTTTTTTATGTTTAAATTCAATTAAATTATAAATCATAAAGTAAATACACGTGGTAATTTACCATATCAATGTAACTACTCCTTTCGTACATGCACAAGTATGTTGCTAACTAAATTAGATTTGAAGTAATACGTATAGGTTTTAATATTTCAAGCTATCGATTAATTAAAAGTTCCATAAAGTTATCCAGTTGTCGGATTGTGTTGCGACTTGAAACTTGAAAATAGCGAGTTAGCTACAAGTACACCTAACATTGAAACTTTCATTCAAACATGTAAATATAACCATATTAAATCGACGCAAGGATCAAATGAAAGGGTAATAGAAAGTGCATCCTGTGCGTACGTGTAGACAGAGACTTGGTAAATTATTTGTTATTCAGACCAGTACATGTTTGTCCGTGAGCCAAGACCCCGAATTTCTTGAACTGGTCCATCTGAGGTGGCAAACTCTAGTTATGAGTTTTTTGTAAAGAGGTAGACGTTTTTCACAATGTGATAACACTTTCAGATGAATAGCTTAAGCCTGCTAATTAGCATAAACAAGATGGCCCCAATGAAAAATTAGATGAGTAGCTTTTTCGTTTTTAGAATCACGTTTTTTTCCCCGCTTACGATATCTGAATAAAATGAAGACATATTCAGACATGCTTTATATCAAATGAAAGCCCTTTCATTGCTATGTGGAATAGCATATATTAACGGATTGTAGGTACATCGGCTTGACATTGAAATAGTTGAATGATTCAAGCAACAAGTAATTTGTGTTTTTTAGATAGGGAGATATTGATATGCAAATGGGGCGGGTGGTAGCGCAGTGGTAGAACAGTTGGACTTAGCAGCCTAAGGTTCCAGGTTCAAATCCCGCCCCGGGGCCCGGCATCAATGTTCGCGAAAGTTACCTTTCTGACGCGATATTGACAGGATGCGATGTCTGTAGAGTAGCAATGCAGTTATCATCCTTGGTCTTGTCAGTACCAGCCGATGCTCGCAGGTTTA
>JAUTBT010000004.1:14583-37816 GCA_032361225.1 Lepetodrilus schrolli | reverse complement strand
ATATACAGATACAGATACAGATACAGACACAGATACATACACATACACATATATACAGATACAGATACATACACATATACAGATACAGATACATACACATATACAGATACATACAAATATACATATACAGATACAGATACATACACATACACATATATACAGATACAGATACAGATACATACACAAATATACAGATACAGATACATACACATATACAGATACAGACACAGATACATACACATACACATATATACAGATACAGATACAGATACATACACATATACATATATAGATACAGATACAGATACAGATACAGACACATACACAAATATACAGATACAGATACATACACATATACAGATACAGACACAGATACATACACATACACATATATGCAGATACATACACATACACATACACATATTCAGATACAGATACAGATACATATACAGATGCATACACATACACATATATACAGATACAGATACAGATACAGATACATACACATACACATACACATATATACAGATACAGATACAGATACATATACAGATACAGATACATACACATACACATATATACATATACATATACAGATACAGATACAGATACAGATACAGATACATATACATATACAGATACATATAGAGATACAGATATAAACGAATGACGATTGAGTACTATACCTAGCTATAAATAACTATTCGGCATTTGTACTGCCTACTAGTATTCAATGGGTTTGTGATTTACAGTCGGCAGTTTATCCACATTGTCTACCCGGCGTTAAATGCTCGTCCAAAACAGGATCTGCTAACGGGTGGCACATCGCGGGTATATGCCAAACTAGCCACTGGTCAAGCAGCGGTCAAGCCAATAGGATAGCCATACATCAGCACTTTCACAGTCCAGTGATCCTGGTATTTCCACCCGGTGTCTCCGTCAATACTGGCGTCTTCTTCTCGTTAAGCCCATTCTATGGATATCTAGATACACGCTGAGTCGCAAATATGTCGGGTATCATCCTTTATTTGTTACGACGTGTTCTTGTAGTATTGGATTTCCAAAATAGTTACTGTCCATAGTATTTTATTTAGTTGTAGACTTGGGCGGGTGTTTACGTTTCATCATCTGATTTCATAACGAATACTATTATAATACATGAAGTATTATTATTTCACTGCTGTGGATTATAGGTCTACAATGTTTCTCATAGTATCGGAATTGCTTACGTTTATTCTGGTATATACATGTATGCCTAATATGGCAGTAAGTAGGCCTACATACTTTTTATTTGTAGAGCGCACCATCCACCGTTACACCGTTTTGGAAGAGCATAGTTTTGATGTTGGTTTTAAAGAATTGTAGAGTTGGGTAGGTTTTGATATTGAATGGAAGATTGTTCCATTCCACGGCTGCTCTATATACAACTGTTCTGTTCCCAAACTCGCTGTTGGTATGAGGCACACATGAAATAGACCTAATTTTATATTCATCATCTCTGTTCCACATTTTTGGATTAAGGGCGAACCGTATTCATTTGTAAAGTTTCTATTTTGGTTCAAAATAAAATACAGAGTATATAATTTTGAAAATATGAACTCAATCAGTTAATATCAGATAATTCTTTCTCCTACAAGACGCTACTACTAAGTAACCTTTGGGTGATGCAGACTACCACGCGGTAACGTATTACATTCTGTTTACATTCACCTGTATAAATCATTCTGGCGAGATGGCAAAACGTTCTTTTATGTTAATGTATAAATATGTATATCATTCAGAAGAACAGTTAAAATTTCCTTACAATGAGAGGTGTGCACACATATAAATAATCTGCTCCTACTACCAAGCTTATGCCAGTTCGAATTATTAGAAACACGCGCGATGTGCACGAACCGGTATGTGAACAAAATGTCAAGGCAGATTGATGGCATATTTAGACCCCTACGGACGCCTAGAGAAATAAATATCATTGTTCCTCTAATTATTTCCACACTGACACTTTACAATGGATAGCTGCTCTAGTGCACACGAATAATGATATCTTACTGACTGTCTTAGACGCAACGGAGGTTAGAATATTCCCCAACTATTCGCGTGAATCCTCTATTTTCACGGAGGAGTCATGCATAGCCTACACGTATGCATGAAGCAGCGGTAGAGTTAGGATTGCGAAGCTGACAATTATTTGCGTTGACATCCCCCACGTGGTGTGACTACCTTGTTGTGTCGTATACTGGAGACACGACTCGACCCTTACCATACATTTGATCCAATCCCCAGCGGGTCCCTCCCATACATAAGACAAACATTCTTCTATCATTCGGGTCGGGAACTGTTCGAGTTTGACTCGAGTAGAGGACTGCGTGCTTCGGAATACCGTAGGATGTTAGCAATAGTCATTGTTAGCTTATACGTTGGTGTTCGCTTACAATACAGGTAGTTGCATGTAGCCATGTTATAGGTTTAATGTGCTTTATCACGATATGTCCACTGTGTCAATGGGACAGCATGACGCGGAAACATTTATTCAATATGATGATATTTTCTTGCATGCAGCATACGTTCTGACGTATACACATCACACATTTAGATGAGATACAGACATGCAACACACATTATATAGTCATTCCACTATCATTCAGAGGAGAAACAGTAATTCATAATTAAATCCACTCATTAACCACTATGTTTAACACAAATAAACAATAGGTGCATCATGGGATCGGATTGATAAAAATGATTAGGGTATACCACATTAATTACTTCTGCTATGACATGTTATTATGTGACACAGACATACATCATTATAATCACTATCACATAGGCTTTGTCTTCAATATCACATAGACTTACATCACATGTTCTAATGTGTGTGTGTGTGTGTGTGTGTGTGTATGTGTGTGTGTGTCTGTGTGTGTGCGTGTGTCTCTGTCTGTGTGCGTGCGTGTGTCTGTGTATGTCTGTTTGTGTGCGTCTGTATATGTGTCTGTGTGTGTGTGTGTCTGTATGTGCGTGCGTGTGTGTATGCGTCTCTGTGTGTCTGCTTGTGTGTGTCTGTGTGTGTGTGTGTGTGTGTATGTGTGTGTGTGTGTCTGTGTGTGTGTGTTTTATCTATTGGGTTGTGACAATTAAGTAGCTGGATTAGTATGAAATAACGTTCACTGTTGTGGATCTAACAATGAATCAGATACCTTAAGCTTATTATCGTATAAAGGTTTTATATCGAGTTGGAAGTGCAACGATTGTGGGCCTAATTTGGAGGATCCGACTACAAACTACTATATTTTGGCTACATCACACAAGATTTCCATTTTCCGAATGCTTATTACATATACCAAACAATACTACACATATCAATTCATATTGACAGTTCATTCAACTTTCATGAAATTAAGCACATGATCCGCTAAATACGAGTTATAGGGACACTTTTGCTCTATTTTCATCTGCGTGTCAAGAATGAATGACACTTAATAAGTCAGCCAATGAGAGAGCTCCTCTCAAGTGTAGATACTTGCCTATTTTGTAGACATGACGACATGAGAATGAAAACTTCCGGCCGCATTAAATAAAGGGCTTGGATTGGTCTATAATTTTAGAACATACGACATTATGGCTCACTGCATAACGGAGTTTTAGAAAAGAATATTGCCGAGGGCCATTGATGGATATTAAGTAGATACATGTAATGACAATGTTTTTCAGAAAATGATCGGGACGCTCAGGAGTTTATTGAACACGTACATGTATATACATAGATGTCTCAGCAGTTTAATTACTCCTGCATCTGAGCAATATTTAGCTTACTTAATCCAGCTATCTCGTGAATACCAAACCGTTATGTCACATTCAATACGGTATTGTATGAGGCAAGTGAAAATTGTTAGCGCATTTGTTTACACATCCCTGATAAGGAAGTGGCATGTAATCTGGCTATGAATCCACTGTGCATACAATAACACCCATAAAATACATGGATGTAGCCTTGCAATACAGAACTTGACATGTGCATCATTTGGTTGCCTGACAACACCCAAGTTGTGCTCGAACTGCGCCCAAACAGCCAGCACAAACGTTACGCTCCATTTAGCGGTGTAATGAAAACGAGGCATGTGTATATCACTATTCACGACACATGTCTTCCTATAAACTAAAGCAACCCTCCAGGAAACAAATGTAAGCTGGACCAAACTGTATACACTGTCCTTGGATGTTTACCTGTGACGGCAGACCCACACTGAGGTAAGAAGCCATCCACTCTACCGTTCTCATAACAGGTGTGATACTAAGGCTAGGCCTACGTGCATGGAGTATTCATCACTGCACAGTGCTGTGTCCTTCTGATTGTGAATATGTAATAATGTGTATGCGCGCGTGTAGGTGCCACTGTACTATGACATGCCATTGCATACTGGCTACCGTATTGTTGCATGCATATAGAGCATCACCAATATCAATTGTAAACTTATATTCGCTCTATAGGTATCATCATAATCATTAAAAATACCTGTTACCGGGGACCTAGTATCACCCAGGATGAACCAGACGATCGATGTTGTTCATTAATCCCCCAGGCATGCTGGTATACGCATGCTTGCAACGTTTACAATGGGCTATTTGGAAAAAGGACATGATGTTTTATTGGGGTACAAATTACGAAACAATTGTCAGACAACACAGCTTTCTATGCGTACACGGTAATCAATGATCCAGTGACGCCAATGCATAGTCGTAAACCCAGAAAAATCGTTGTTCGCTTGATTTAACACTGATTCCTACTTCTGTTCTGTTCTGTTCAACGTGTGCAGGCGTGAAATCCATCGTTGTTTGCACATGTATGTACTACAAGTAACGGGACAGCCAGCGAGATATCCCTAGTAGTAGACAGCTGACCTAGATAGACATTTAGGGGTGTACAGACACCCTAGTCAGTGACTGTTGTATTCACTGCCACGACACG
The DNA here is from genome assembly GCA_032361225.1 of Lepetodrilus schrolli. Classification (NCBI taxonomy): domain Eukaryota; kingdom Metazoa; phylum Mollusca; class Gastropoda; order Lepetellida; family Lepetodrilidae; genus Lepetodrilus; species Lepetodrilus schrolli. The sequence goes on along the minus strand of JAUTBT010000004.1, from coordinate 32,853 downwards.
TGAAGAGGACCATACAAACCTATGTCAACTGATTTACACCTCCCATTTATTTCACCCTTAATCCTATTCAGGGCTGGTTGATATATAATGGTATACCTGACCGGGGATACTCGAGTAAAAATGTCACTCTAGACACCCACAGCTAGCCAGAACGGTGTGGGTGTGCAAATATAATATCTCATGACGGTCATGGAATTTTAGTTGCCATCTATATCCTTATCCATATATTTTGTCTGTGTACACATGTTACATGTACAACGACAGAATAGCTATTAAGGAACTTTGAAACTCAGGATATATACATAATACCAAAGCTTGAATGTGCATTAATGTTGTACGGTAATGGGCACGCTATTGAAGGATGGTACGTAATTAATACCGGTAGTCATTCCCTACCTGTTAGATCACTTAATTTCACGTCTTCATATAACGTACGTAGTAGCTGAAAATTACTGCCCGGCAGAGGATGGGTAGTGCTAGCATAATATTGAATGATATTGCGACACAATGATAAACTGGCATATTTGGTAACACACGGCACCCTAACGTATCAGGCGAATGTGCTTGGCGTGGGGCGCTAGAGACAGTCTTTACGTGTAGGTGCCAGCATTATCTGATCAATAAGTAACTGCTGGTATACTTAATTATAATCATCTTAATGAAGATAATCGATGCTACTCCGAGATTCTGGCTTTCAGTACCGAGTAGAAGCAATATTAAGAGCGAAATGCTTCGCTAAAGACATCACATTCGGCCAATAACCATTGTACCATGTTCGTGACTTGTGTGCTGAATGGACTTTTAGACACCCCCAACTTCTGTGAATAGCTGCTGAAATGGGTCCTGGCCACTAGAGTATTGGGGAGTACAATTACCCCGATGTTTGGACTACGGGGCTACAAAGTGAGGGGAATGGGAGGGACGCCCGGTCCTTTCATCGCGGTAAACACGGAAGCATGATAACCCATTAGAGGTATAACTGGGATATCCTCCCCAATGTCACGATCGTATTCCAGCCGTTTGCTCGGAATTAGAGATCATCGGTATGCACCCAGATAGCATCTGCAATCTAGATTAATTTAATTTAAAACATTGTATGTTTTTAACGATATATTGACTCCATTCATAGTCATAATATTTATTATTATAGCTATGACATTTTACATAACACCAGGTTATTGTAGTTGCAGTAATGGTTAGAAAGCACGATGTATCTCAGATGGTGCAATTAATCTCCTGGAATGGTCTTGATGCAACTGTATGGCTTGTCTACATGTATATTTAGTATTTACAAATAATTCAAATATATTTATCTAAAGCTGTTATTCCAAGTTAAAATATGTCCATGAATCTTTCTTTTATGAATTCATAGCCAGTAATCCGCCTACGTATTTGAGTCGCGCTCTTTGCTTCGTTGTATTGTTACGCCTAAAGAAAAGTGACAATTCTATAAATATGTACGTTGAATGCAAACTATTCAGATCATCTCCGTGGATACGACTTTTGCCTTAGAAATACGTCGTTGTCGTATGTAACCACTCTCAACATTAAGCGTACACAAAGGCAATACATAATAAGCCTCAACATCACGTTTTATACAACTCGTATGTGTAACTCTTAACACTTGAACGTAATGATAAAATTGTAGATTACACGCTATGTCAATATGTATGTTTGCATGTCGAATTATTACTGTTTGAGAGAATGTTGCATACACAGCGATGTTACATGACATTACCTGTGGCTCCTCGTGTGACTGCGTCACAGCCATGGTTACACAGGACTACATACGCCTGGTCTCCTGAATACCAGCATTGTTCATGTTGTAATTCTCTTTAATGTTGCACCACGTATTAATTTCGATAAATTGTAGTGTTTATATCAATGTATCAAATGTGGCGTTAAAGTAACGTTGGCAGCCATCTTCTTTCTGGCGGCAATCAGGGATGCCATATGTGGGTAGTAGTGGCTGTGAATAATCCAGCAGGGGGAATACAATGCTGGTACCAGAATGCTATGTCGACTGAAATACCATTTGTCTACGACCTTTCGTTATTTATTGAGGTATATTATGACGACGAACCGTACGCCTACGTAGAACTACGTTCCCATTTCATCCAGACCAAAACAACCCATATACTAGTACTTTATTTGCGGGCTTCCTCCAAATACATTATTAATAAACGAAAGTGTTTTCGGAAGTACACGCGATGGCATTTTCCAGCCGTCAGGTCAATTCTGTTTACTCACAGATCGATGTTAATGTTGACCCTGGTGATGTACAGGAGACTGCGAGAGTACCTGGGTCAAGTATTATTGATCACCTGCACTGGTCAGACTTCCCACCTGGGCGCACTCTCACGGAATTAAATGTACCTGACTCGCGGTCACGTGTGTAATCCAACCGCCGTCATTAAAGTCATTACTTTAATTGGAACGTGTTGCTGAATGATGAAAGGACTGCACAGACTGTAAAGACACGTGATATGTACAGACTGTAGTGTACTATTATTGTATTGTAGTGTGTACAGTAACTTCACATGATATACGTTCTGGAGGTATACCGGAAGTCGAGCTTGTAGACGTTCTAAAACTGGACTTCAATTGGCGACGTATTCCATAGGCCTAATTAATACAGTATGCTAGAATGGACTACAATTTGCTACAATAAATTGCATGTAATTGTTCAATCACTTGTCTACTTAGAATTATGTATACGTCAACACAGCCATTACACTGACAGATATGATGAGTATCTGGCCATGCTTGAGCATTCATGTATGGACGTTCGTAGGAAACTATACTATGTGCACCGTATACTAGTACTGCTATTGTGGCAGCGATGACATCATTTTAAGGATAGACTAATTAATGCAAAAGACGCCTGTATAGGTGTGACGTTGAACACTTTGTGTCTTGAATAGCTATGTGCATACCAGCTCACCGAACCTTTGTACTAGCTATGTGCATACCAGCTCACCGAACCTTTGTACTAGCTATGGAGCTATTCTTGTTAACGCCGAAACATGCAGAGAGCTATACTTTGAAGATATGTGCTAGTAATCATGAAACACGAACATCAATATATCACCGTGATATGTAGACTCAAGTTTTCGTTTACCTATTTTTATATTGAAAATATGAATTCATTTCTTGAACTGAAAAATAATGATAAGCTTAGAATATAAAGTTAATGTTCTCATGTATACGTATGCTAAATACTATACATTAATTGTTCTTAATCATATTCTCCCAAACCTCTAACATAAGTAGATATCGTATGTATGCATACGTTTATAATATGTCATCGTAGTCCTTGTATAATTCCTAACTCAGAATCTGTAATTCAAATATTTTGCCAACCCATGTATATTGTTGAGCTAGTAATGCAATCATTTTACTCTATGGTCTATGTTGACAAGTCACGATATCAGTGTACATTTCTGTCCACACACTACTGCCATGTGCTACCGCAACATATTTATATACCTACATAGAGCTATATTTATATATCCGTATAACCCGTTACTCAGGTATTGTTGCATTGTATTATGTAAACTTGAATTGAATCCACGTGTAGTCCACGTGCAGCTAATAAGTCATAATTTATTCTCACACTAGTGGTGTTCTGATAAACAACACTGTACAATGTCAATTATCACCAAAATTGTGTCACAAATACCACGAACCTATAATTATGTGTCACAAATACCACGAACCTATGCATGTGTGGGGGCGATCGCAGTTATCCATTATAATAGCCAAACTTTTACACGTTTAATTTATTGGTAATTCTTGAAAGTGCTAATGTATTATCACTTCCATTCAGAAAATAATTATCCTTTGTCCAAATTAGCCTAATGATAGTTTTGCTTTGTATATTATCATTACGAGCAATTGCCAGCACGACAGAGATTTCACTTCATACCGATAAAATCAAATAGTGGCCAGACCACAAACACAACGTTTCATGTACATATTATGATGTTATCCCGCATTGTTCGTCAAATCCCACATGGCATATACTTGCTGCTCCGTACTATTATTTTTCAATGCATAATTGATACAATGTCACTTGTTAAACAAACAACTCGGGTTAATTCAGACGGGTCTAGTGTTGTTATGACATTGTGTTGTATTGTTGTTGAACATTCCAAACCACGTGTTCTAAATCAGGTCCGCCTACCACATGTCGATATCGACACGAATGAGGAGATTTCTGACAGGTGCGTGCGGTAACCGTGTATATTTCACCTGATCGATACTGTGTTGTGTTTAGTACTAGTAGACTGACGACTGATGGGGTCATGGCTAGGTCAAGTAACGTCTGTGTGTCAACGTTTTGTGACACTATTACATGGACTGTTGCACTACGCGGGCTGCTCTGTCTGTTAATCTCTCCTTTGATGAAGTCAGTAAGAGTAATAATAGTATTATGTCGATACGGTCTGTTACACAGGCCGACTAATGTGAAAGAACACGCTATTAGGAGTTCATCAAACGTTGTAATGGCTATGTTTTGAATACCAGTGGTAGCAATAATTTAACGCCAAATGTAATTAGTTTTACACCAGTAGTATGGATATTTAGAGGCATACAACCACGGGTTTGTTTACATGTTTCATGGTCAAATGTATTTTTACATGCTAGTATGTACATTTGATGTATCTACACAAGTATATTGGGTAACTAGCTAAATTTTTCGCATATCCCACTGGTTTTCAATATTTTCACAAGAGAAATGTGTGTGAACGAAATTTAGCATTGGGTTACTTTTAATAACTGGATGCAAAAGTATGCATTACTAATCCAACAAACGTACAGATATTTTAATTTTTAATTTTTTATTAAGTTTGTAAAAAATGGTTATGTTTATAAATGGTTATAAAAATGGACAAGTCAGATGCACTGGGTCCGCTCTACAAGTCCCTATGAAAACGACAACTTAATCTGTGACTGTATGCTTTCAACGCCAGTGGTAGGGACACTTTAACGTCATTGGTAGGAATAATTTAACACAAATGGTAATAATAATTTATTGCAGACCTGGGTATCCTTTCACGAAGCTCTCTTATCCACTAAGAGACCATACCGCTCTATTTGCCAATAGCTAATACACTGCAATGAGAGCGTTATGGTCTCTTAGCGGATAAGAGAGCTTTGTGAAAGGATCCCCAGGATCTGATGGCTGTCCCACAATACCCTTGGAGTACATAAACATGTTTCCAGAATATACTTTTATGGAGCAGATGACCTATACATGTACATGCATTCTTATCAGAGATACAACTGTAAAACACTTTGGATGTATGAATGCATCCTCTATAGTTCAGGTACAGTGCCTCATTAAACATACGCCACCATACATATCAGTCACAGGTTCTCTGTCCTGAGAATGTCACTAAAGAGGTCATTAAGCTCCTTTGCTATCAAATGTATGTACCTGACGTGCGTTAACTTAAAGATTCATGAATCGGTCGTATCGGTATTCTGACTGAGGGGTGCGGGTGTACTATTACATTGTGTACAACTATATTACCATGATAACATTAATTATGAATCAATACTTGAACTCTGAAAGTAATAATCAACGACTACACTCATGAACTTTTCTTTATTGTCATGTTTTTAATAATCATTGAACATCAACATTACTTTAATAATCCATTAGCATTGCCCGTGATAGTGAATTATAAGCACAATATAGAAAGGTGCATAGTAAAGGCATTAAACAGATGACTAAACTAATGCATGATATTCATTAATATTCAACGGAGCTCGCGCACCATTTGTAAACGATGTGTTCAGATTCATTGATAGCTTCATTCTACTCGATGCTTTGTTACTACCTACACTAGCTCGAGATGCCCGGCTTACCATTATAGACTTTCTATATGGGGATGGTCAGACGGGAAGGCTATCATTACCTTGCTGGGTGCGGACAAAAAAAGGTATCCATTACATTAATACGTGCTCTCGTAATCGCCTCACTTACCATATACACGTAGTAATGTTCTTGGATGATTTATTAGTTCAAAAATACGCATCGTGCTAATAGATCAACGTATCCATCCATGAAATCGGCTCGAGAATTTCTGAATGTTATGGGTCCTTTTTCGTCCGCACCCAGCAGGGTATGGCCAGAATCGTATATCCGTTAGTAAAAGGGGCCTATGCGACGTTTAGCTAGATGAACAATTGGTACGGAGAAAATGACACTTTACTTTAGTCTTCCCCTCGGACCATACCCATATAAATAGTCTCTTATGGTCAGCAGTAGACTATCCATAGTCTCAGAGGGTTAAAGTAAATCAATAATATATAACTTATATAGATTGATATTATATTTATATGAAAGGAGCCCCTGAAATTCGTTACCCTGTTCTCCAGTAATCTAGACTTGCTTAACTGCTCTAGGGGGAAATTTTGAATAGGACTATTTTGGTGAGAACAGGGTCTGACACAGACTAGGTCAGCAGATAAAGCTAGAGGAATCTCGAGTAATACTTACACCAGCATACAAGATGTTATGTAACGTCCATGCAACAGTTAACGTTCTGTTAGCTTACAACCGGAAGTACTCCCAATGTGATGTCCCTTTCATACATTATGTTGCGAGTGGGAACATTATCATATGTGGTATGGAGCATATCTTGATAGTTGATAATGTGTTAAGTATTTATGAATGGAGCAGTGCCTCTTCACACTACTAAAGGCTTAATATCGAATATCGCGGCGAGATGACAATGTCATGTTTACAGTGGTATCTTAAGCCGTTGTTGGCGTCTGCCCCTTTTATTATTTACTGTAGCTCGAACCAACCAGTAATGCATTATTAGAATTGTTATTTCTACGGAATCTATTTGTTAAATACTAAAGTAATGCATGGCTGTGGAAGATATTTGCACAAATAAATGGTCACACTTTATTAATGTTCTTAAGCCAGTTGCTATTACATAGATCGTCATATTATAATAGATCGTCTGCTTGCATTTCCTAACCTACAAATGTCTCCCGATGTACGTCACCATAGCAACCACGATATACTCGATATGCAAGCCATATGTTGACAATGCAGAATATCAAAGTTGTAGAGTTGCTCGACATTGTACGAGACCCCGGTCGCTGTAGTATGGACACTATCTCTCTCGTGGCAAGAGGTAATAGGCATCGACGTAAACCTCCAACCCTGAACAATACGAGAAGAGCGACCCGATAACAACAGAGCAAATATAAGCTGGCACGTGGAGGGGTTCTAATCACAACGGGGGTTTAGCACATATTCGGAATCTACTAGGAAAATGTCAAATGTTGAAACTGGAAGACATGGTCGATTTGGGTCGTAATGCAAAGAGAAGCGGCCCTAATTCAGGATTTTCATCATAGTGATGACGCGTGTGGTGTTTAGTGTGTGAGGTTTGAATGTGCAGCATTTACAAACTACGCAAGATGGGAGAAATGGCTGCATGGCTTTGTATTCCCTGGTGTCCGTGGTAGTTTCGTTATACGTGTACACTATAGTGCTTTTTTTAAATATATAATTTAAATATACTAGTATCCGGAAATATTTCCAGATATTTTGGCTCCAATTTGAAATTCAAATAGTTTATGATAATAATTTGCAGTATCTGTTGCGAGCAAAACCCCACTTAATGGACTATGAAGTGATTGCTTATTAAACCGGAAGTATCAAATTCGATTTAATCTCCTGCCGGGCGATAAATACGTGGTCATTCAATAGCACGAGGGATCCCGATAAATTTGAAAAACCCCAAACGTCAAGTTGATCACGGAGTTCATTACTACCATCGAGTATCATGATGAGCAGTGTATTTAATACCCCACACTTGCACGAACCTTAAAGACGTCGTAGTGGATATGTGTGACCATGTCTAATGCGCTGTCATATATACTTCGTGTTATTATTATTTACAAGAATTATTATTTTATGTAAAGGAATAATTTCATAACCGTTTACAGAAATTCGAATTCTCTGAGACTTTCACGAGCATTCGTAGCAAACTTACATAGTTTTGATAGTGTTTCCTCCAAGGTGAATGACCCATTTCAAGTGTATCACCAACTAACTCAAACTACAACGGAATCGTAACAAATATAGTTTATGATCACGGGCATTTCTATTTCCTCATGGCAACGATTTCATCCACTGACATTCATATGGGCAGGTGCATATCCAATATTATTTTGTTGGGTTACACAAATTATAATTATATATCAATTCCCGTTTTCTTGTTTTTCATATTGGTTTGTTAATTAGTCATCAAGGACACACGCTATAAACTACCTCATTTCGAGATGTTGATTAACTGTCAGGGATGTCCAGTATCAGATGTATTTACGACATCAATCTCGGTATTAAGTTATCAAATCTCCAGATAGGCGCACGCAACAGCTGTTACTGCATATGGCGATCATTCCTGCCTCAGAGAAAGGCACACTGTATTATCCGGTACTATCGTCACCAGACACACCATGCTATTTGTCAAGACATGTAGAATGCTTGTGTTCATCGCCATGTATAAAGAAGGTCCTTTGGGATGAGTAATTAACGATTTACTGAAATAAGAAAGTATACGACTGAATGGCTAGATCGCTTCAAATGTGAGTACAACAGAACTCTTTTGAAAATACCATCTTATGAACGTGCATCAGTTGAAGCTGCATTGTACTCATCATTCTTCCTACTAATGCTTCTATCACTAAATAGATTCCAAAACGAAGCGTCCTTTTTTAACTACTCCCGTACTGTACGGTACAAGGTAAAATGAAATTCGATATGTAAAGGATAGTTCAACACGTGCGACGTGCATTTCGAATAATAATAATAATAATGTGTCAAATCCATGCTCTATTATATCTCAATGGATCAGTGTGCTCTCGTTTTCCCTTTCTCAACTCCCTGGGGAGTATACAAGCTACTATTCAAGGCGCTAAGAGGTTATCATTCACATGCCCATGTCATCCTTCAGGGTACCCATTCTGTGCTAGGTTTGTGTGTGTGTTTCTGTCTGTGTGTGTCTGTGTCTGTTTGTGTGTGTGTTTGTGTGTGTGTCTCTATGTGTGTGTGTGTGTGTGTCTGTGTGTGTGTCTGTTTGTGTGTGTGTGTGTCTGTTTGTGTGTGTGTGTGTGTGTGTCTGTTTGTGTGTGTCTTTGTGTGTGTGTGTGTGTGTGTGTGTGTGCATATTTTTATTGAGACCTATGTCTACGTCTAACAAAGTTCACTCTGTGACCATTACACAATGTAGAGTATTAATCATGTCTGCAGGCTACAAACAATAGCCTACATTTGACAGGTGCAAATATATGAAGACATAAACTCGCCCAGATATTATGATGGACTTACATTAAGGTGACACGTGTATATGACACGAACGTTGTCTAGCTGGTCGATGTCACCGGCGACTGTAGCATACTGCATTTGCTGTAATTACCAAATCAGAAGAAGAAGAAGACAGAGGAGGAGGAGGAGAGGACGAGGAGGAGAAAGAGAATGAGACACTTTATTTAACGCCGGATGTGTGAATAACAAAGCACGTTAGCTCTGTGAGCTATTATATTGCGACAAAAACAACTACGTGCATATTGGAGGGAAACCATTCACATGTGCGGTATAGAGATCTAAGACATAATCAATTACCTCAAACAGAAAATGAAACGATTACAGTTCAACCGGAGTATCATGGCTAGGTATAGACTCTAGAATGAGACCGAAATACCGTGTTGTGTCAGCACTGCACAGACTGCTACAAGATGTAACAGTGTATCACTGACACTGTATTTAATCTGATTACTGCTTGGAAACTGATGTATCTTCTATAGTCACGCCAGTTGCAGCAGAATACTAGTAATTATGGGATCCAGTTAAGGAATTCTCGTGTATAATGCCCGTTAAGTATATCTCGCCCGATCTATAGTTGTATTTTGTAAATTTTCAATAATATTTACCGACAAACAATACCAGGTGGTAGAGGTATTGCTTGTTGAAATAACGTGAATGTATGACTTAATGATATCACGTGAATGTATGACTAAGTGATATTGTGTATGCATGCTCATACAATGCATTTCCAAACATAAGTATATCTTGAATGTGTTATTGCAGGTGAAGATGAGAAAAGCCAGTATGGTTCTCCCGCTTTGGGTAGTTCTGATTCTATTCCATACCACGACAGCCCAGACACGTATGTACTACTTGTATTATTACTACTATCAATACATCTTGTATAAAAACAATGAACCTTATACGTTAGTGAAATCTATTTCCTAGAATTGCAATTAATTCTGACCATAGGTAAAATGTACAACATGAGTATCTGCTTGTTACCATGAAAATTGCTTGTTGCTATAAACAAGGTATTGGCACATACAACTGCAGTATACAGGGTGCATGTACTTTACAGGCGCCAAGCAGGAGAGTAACCCGTGTACAGACGCTCCCACCTGTGGGGAGTGCATCCAGACTTCCTCAGTTTGTGCGTGGTGTTCCTCAGAAGTAAGAAACACTAATATATGTTGCTGAATGATTCTAAAGTGTCATTCGACTTTTCCGATATCTGTATTTATGGATATCGTAGTAATATTGTAGCGATCAATATTTTAGTACGACAGCCATCTCTAGTAGAGTAGACTGTGCCAGAAATACGTTGCTATTAAAAAAAAGAAATGTATGCCCATAGATAGAATATAAATGAAACTAAGTAAGAAAGCCGTTTGGATAAGGATATAGGTCAATTATTGAACTACACAGAAATATGGACATTGGTTATGGACAAAACAGAACGCATAACCAAAGAATATTCGTGGTCAAGACTTCCAAATCACATGAGAATATTATGATTCCTCGTGCAGGCAATTTTATTAAGCATGTTGGTACGACTTTTAAACGTAACTGCATAAGCAGCTATGGTATTCCTGTTTCAGACATAACTAGAAATCACGTGTATTTACGATTGTCCTGTTGCAAACAAACCTAGTAGAATTAACGAACGCATTCGTGAGCAGATAATCTAGGCTATCCAGAACATATCAGCACCTATGGTATTCCTGTTGCAGACATACATATAATACATTACTAGGATATTCGAATTCCTGTTGCAGACTTTTGACAAGTCCATGACTCGCTGTGACCTCAAGGACCATCTGTTGACCTCTGGTGCTTGTGATGAGAAGGACATCCAGGCCCCGAGCTACACCAAGGAGGTCACGCAGGTATGACAACGTGATCATCATCGAGGAGTTCTACGTACTTTATTACTGTACACATAGGTGGAGACCATGGCCATTGGTGCGGCTGTGACCGCAATCTAGTCCAGTCTACTACATGCTTTTACTACATAGTTGAGTACCTAAAGGTTTGTGAACGTCATTCATATGCCATCTGCCATGTTTACTGGTAATCTTAATTTCCCCCAATGTTCTTTGCATGGTGGTCACTTATTACATATTGCATAGGTATCCATGCACCAAGGATGTTACAGATACCATATAAATTATTTTGTCGCTAGATATGATTTATCGGACACTACTGTCCTGTGCTTGTAGGATGACCGCGTCCAGGGAGGGGACTTTAATGTGGAGGCTGTCCAGGTTCAACCCCAGGCTATGACCCTGACAGTGAGGCCAAGTGAGTTGCTACTATACCGAGTAATAAAACCAGTTAGATGATGGTATGCATACACGCTTACATAAATAGAGTCCAACGTCATAGGCCCTGAAAATAAGAAATAACCGAAGAGCACAATGCTTAGCATGGATGAGTGATGTTAGATTAACAAAACTGTTGTTGATGAAAATACTATCGAGTATATATACTTTGAAGGCTTTCTTCTAATGCTAATATGTTCCGTCGGGGAAGTGGAATCTTTCATTTCCAACAGGTAAAATTGTCCCAAATATACCAATCTTTCCTTTCTTCAACGAAGTCCAAAATTGGCATTCATCGCTTGTTCCCTTCCTCCCCCAATGAGACGCCAATAACAGGAAACCTTGACCTAGACTAAGTGTCCCAGTGTGCGTGTTACAGACGAGCCAGTGAAGTTCAAGCTACAGTTCCGCCAGGCTGAGAACTATCCCGTGGACCTCTACTTCCTGTTGGACATGTCTTACTCCATGGTGAAGGAGAGGGAGGCAAAGCAGAGGCTCATCAGCCTGGGTATCGCCATGAGTAAGTCCTTCTGTGTACAACGTCATCACCATGTTCATCTAAGTACCGCCATTAGTAAGTCCTTCTGTGTACAACGTCATCATCGTGTTCATCTTGGAAACGTCAGGAATCACATCTGGATATTGACAATAGTCAATTATGTTTTGATATTAGTCCATCTCGATATCGCCACAACTGTGCGATAAAGGATTTACATTGTGAGAGATGTACCACAGTATTCACAGATGCATGTATATGTAATATCTATATATGTATATGTAATATCTATATACCGGTATGTATATGTTATCACTATTTGATACGTTGGCAGTTTATACATTGGTATTTTATTTTCAGGAAAGAGCATGGCTGAAATTACTAAGAACTTTCGCTTGGGATTTGGAACTTTCGTGGATAAAGTGGCTATGCCTTTCGTCCCATGGACCCCAGCCTTGTAAGTAGTACGTCTACATCTACATGACTACACCCCTTTAAACGTGGTGGGAGACTATTGTGGGGTGGGAGACTATTGTGGTTGTCACTGTAAGCAGTGTTGTCTTGTTATTGTACATGCATTAAGTACATACATTAATAGCATTTCCATTGTGGGGTGTGGACGCACACTAACACACTGTCTACTCTCTTATCTCCAGGTTGAAGGATCGGTGTCCAAACAATGTGCAATGTCGACAACCGCATGACTTCAAGAATCAGATGGCTCTGACAAAGAACATGACCATGTTTGCTGTAAGAAATCAACGTTGTGATTATTTTCTCAATAGCATCAAATATACATTATCATCATCTCAATCCCTTTGGTTATCTCTCTCTGACCAATACAAAAACAGGCAATGTTATACTCTGCTGGTAGTGGTAATGTATTATTTCATATGTAGGTAGTAGCCTATGTTATACTGTGTATTGGTAGTATGTTATACTGTATGTGGACAGTATGTCATACTGTGTGTAGGTATAAGTAGTATATTATACTGTGTACTGGTATGCTGTAGAATGTTGTGCTGGTATGCTGTAGAATGTTGCTGTAGATGTTGTGCTGGTATGCTGTAGAATGTTGTGCCGGTATGCTGTAGAATGTTTTGCTGGTATGATGCAGAATGTTGTGCTGTATGCTATAGAATGTTGTGGTGGTATTATACTGTGTGCTGGTATGAAGTAGAATGTTGTACTGGTATGCTGTAGAATGTTGTGCTGGTATCCTGTAGAATGCTTTGCTGGTATGCTGTAGAATGTTGTGCTGGTATGCTGTAGATTGTCTTGCTGGTATGATGTAGAATGGTGTGCTGGTATGTTGTAGACTGGGTTGCTGGTATCCTGTAGAATGTTGTGCTGGCATGATGTAGAATATTGTGCTGGTATGCTGTATAATGTTGTGCTGGTATGCTGTAGAATGTTTTGCTGGTATGCTGTAGAATATTGTGCTGGTATGAAGTAGAATGTTGTGCTGGTATGCTGTAGAATGTTGTGCTGGTATGATGTAGAATGTTGTCCTGGTATGAAGTAGAATGTTGCGCTGGTATGCTGTATAATGTTTTGCTGGTATGCTGTAGAATGTTGTGCAGGTTTGCTGTAGAATTTTGTGCAGGTATGCTGTAGAATTTTGTGCAGGTATGCTGTAGAATGTTGTGCTGGTATGATGTAGAATGTTGTGCTGACCATGTGTATTCTCCACACAGAGCACGATGAGTGACGCCCTCAGTGTGATGTCTCAGAGTCTGGACGACATCGAGGGCGGCATGGACGGCATGATGCAGGTGCTGTCGTGTGATGTGAGTGTCCACACACTTCTATTACTATTACTACATAGCTTGTACACCAGCGTCAATACACATCCCTGGTTACTTTACTTTAACATACATTAATGCCATTGCTGTGAAGACTTGTGAGCTCAGGAGGTCAATGTACCTGAGTTAATGTGTTAATTGTGTTTATGTGTTAGCTGTGTTAATGCTTACAGAGTGACATCGGGTGGCGAGAAAGGTCAAGACGTATCGTGGTGTACAGTTCCAACTCCTTGTTCCACTTAGCGGGCGAAGGCAAGGTACGAGAATAATAATAATAATAATAAATGTTAAATAATAATGATGATGATAATAATATAAACTACAATAACAATACTACTACTATTATTATTATGATAATACATTTTAAAGGTTAAATAATACAAACAATATTATTATTATTGTTATTATACTAATAAAGAATAATTAACAAATTAAGAAAAATACAAGAGAAGTGTGTTATTGTGAGTGTGCTGTGTGTGAGAAAGCTAGTTTGATGTATTTCTATTACAGTTGGCCGGTGCAGTGTCAACAAATGACGCACAGTGTCATCTGGATAGCACAGGGACATATTCAAAATTGGACATCGTCTATGTAAGTATAATTTATTACATACATCTATTATTATATACCCAGATCAAATACATGTAGTTGAGCAAAACCTACAGTTACCTACAGGATGATCATAGATGATCAATATTATTTATTGAACAAGGACTGTTGTATGATATAAACTGCTGGACTTGTGTCATTTTGTGGTCATATTTTCTACAGGATTACCCCAGTGTGAGTCAACTGGCAGAAAAAGTCCGAGACACTCGCGCCAACGTAATCTTCGCCGTCATGGACAACGCCTACAAAGTCCACAAGAAACTCAGCTCGTTCCTGGAAGGCTCTGGGATTGAGAAGCTGGCTGGAAACTCTGAAAATATCATTGAACTTGTTAGAGAGAGCTACGACGTGAGTAATATATAGACTGTAACATGAGTGTGTGTAGAGCACTGAATTGTAATAATCGACCCAAATTGTAATACCTGCCTTGAATTGTAACAAAAATTGCCCTGAATTGTAATACCTCAAAACTTTGACTTGAAATGTAATAAAAATTGCCCTGAATTGTAATAATTGACCGATCTGAATTCTAACACAAAATTCCATTGAATTGTAATAATTCCAACCGGCCCGAATTGTTTTCAAGTTTACGACCCAAATTGTAATAACATGAAATGATAACGAATTGCTTAGTACTAGTATATCACAGGGAGTACTAGTATATCATAGGGAGTACTAGTATATCATAGGGAGTACTAGTATATCATAGGACTAGTATATCATAGGGAGTACTAGTATATCATAGGGAGTACTAGTATATCATAGGGAGTACTAGCATATCACAGGGAGTACATACTAGATTCCATACGAAATCCTTACCTTGTAAGTGAAAGCCTCAATTCAGATTAATATAGAACGTGAGAATTCTTGAAGAATCCAAGTATTTTGGGGTGATTTGTACAACCTCCGGTATGGCCGTTCACAATTATCAGGCTATACTATTACAGGTACAATATTTCAAAATTACATGTATGTCAATATGTGTATTGCTTCCTTTCAGAAATTGAGATCCAAAATTCAATTTAAGCCAGTTAATGCTGAGAATGTGACGGTCACGTTCAAGACCAAGTGTCGAGGGTATGTACACGAGTATGAACACGAGTTGGATACGCAGCGTTTCATTCATGATTGCTAGACGAAAACACAAAACTTGCCAGATAAATATGCAACAGTCTAAATACCAGATACTCTTTCAATATTTTCATCTCTCCCATTGTCTTTAAATTAATATCATTGTTGATTCCTTTCAGAAAAGTGGATATGTTGACAAACGAATGTTTGGGATTGGAATTAGGAGAATCGGTAAGTTTGATCGAGAGAATAATTACATCAGACAACAGTCGCCATATTTGTCTCAGGTCAGAGTGCATGCTATCAAACCCTATCAATGCATTGATTTCATGGGTCTTAGTTTCATTATCATGACACACTACTATAATAAAGCTATGCTTGCAGTTGTGACGACAATTAGTTGAATTCTTAAACCCTATTATTTACATTAAATGTAAATTTAAACTATATTATGTTTTTCTAGGTTCTCTTTGACGTAGAAGTGATCGTATCACCAGAGATGTGTAATAAGAAGACACACACGTTTGACATTGCTGCTGTTGGTCTGACAGAAAAGTTGTCTGTAACTCTTAACCTTGTGTGTGAGTGCGACTGTGAGAAACCTGGGAAAGAGGTAATTAATACCACGTAACCATCACATTATTATTGATACTAACACTCGGCTATATTTTAAATACTTAAATTGTTTAGATTTATAAAAGGAACAAATGCAGCTTATAAATACTTATATGAGTATTGAATACATGCATATGTATGTCCAACTTTCTGTGGATATAGCTATACTGTAAATGTAACCGGGTGTGATTGTAAAAATCCCCTAATAGTGTCGGGCAGCAGGGTTACCCCTTTCACTCAGTCGGTAGAGCGTTAGACTCACAATCCAGCAACTCGGGTTCGAATAGCAAAATCCTCCGTTTCAATAGCTATCATGATGTATCATTGTCCTACAGAAAATATCCAGTCCTATCTGTAGTGACGGTAACGGCACTTATGAATGTGGCCAGTGCACGTGCAACCCAAACCGATACGGGCGTACCTGTGAATGTGACGAGAAGGAAATCTCAAGTCAGGAATCTCTCTTCAAATGCAAATCTAAGTGAGTTGGGATTTTATAGTATTTAATAATGGATGGAGCATGCGACATGTATTCAGAAAGTGTGACCATTAATTGGCAGTTAATGACATATTTTCGTGTGTTTTGTGTGTATGTATGTATGTATGTATGTATGTATGTTTGATATGTGTGTGTGTGTGTGTGTGTATGCATGCATGTATGTTGTATGTATGTATGTATGTGTGTGTATGTGTGTGTATGTGTGTGTATGTGTGTGTGTATGTGTGTGAGTATGTGTGTGAGTATGTGTGTGTGTGTGTTGTGTGCGTGTGTGTGTGTTATATTTACGTTAAATATTAAAGTATACTTATTCTTACCCATTTACAGTCCTAACAACACTGTGGTGTGTTCCGGTCACGGTGATTGTGTGTGTGGACAGTGCGAGTGCTTCACTCTCGGCTCCAACACGGCACGGCGGTACAGCGGCAGCTACTGCGACTGCAACAACTACGCCTGTGACTACTACGAGAGAGAGCTCTGTGGAGGCAAGTATACTATATATATACTGTACATTCACAGGACACGAGTGGAGGTGGCACATTTAGTCATAACTAATATGTTGATATTTTAGGTCATGTTGGACACGTTGCAGCTTAATTGATCTGTTCATGTTGTTGACATTGTTGTGTCAGGTTGATTATCATTCAACAATGTTTGTCCCACTATTGGTTAATGCTGTCGTGTCTATGTACAGGTCCTACTCGTGGTGTGTGTAAGTGTGGCGAGTGCAAGTGTCTGCCCGGATACTCCCGAGACAACTGTGGATGCTCAACTAGGAACGACACGTGCATGGCCGAGAACGGGGTACGTATTCAGTGCTACTCACTCTAAAATACATTGTAGCTGCCATATGTACGTTATGACATACGGTAGACAAACAGTATAAAGAAAGGGAGATAACTCAGGTAGAGAGAGAAAAAACGAGATGAATGAGAAATGGAAAGCACGTGGTTTTCAACTGGCAAGTGCAGCAAGTATGAGAAAAGAAATACATTTAATGACAGAAATTATCAAGAAATAAAGAAAGAAAGAAATGTTCGTACAATATGTTGGGTTGGAACCATGCTACAGACGGAACTATCCTATATACATGGTATATCATCTGAGGATGTAGTATGTAAAGTTCCACTATGCAGAACATATGATTTCATTGTAAAGGATTGTAACCGTAGATTTCAATGTAAATGTTGTATTTTTATATTGAATTTGGACCTCTATATGTAAATCTGGATTCAAGCAGTTCTCTCTGTCTCTCAACAGCTCCTGTGTAACGGCGAGGGAACTTGCGAATGTGGGAAGTGTGTGTGTAACACAGGAACTCAGTTCATAGGACCCACCTGCTCAGATTGCCCGGTAAGTGTGTATGTGTGTGTGTGTGTATCTCTCTCTGTGTGTGTCTCTCTGTGTGTGTGTGTGTGTGTGTGTGTGTGTGTGTGTGGGTCTGTGTCTGTGTGTCTGTAACACAGGAACTCAGTTCATAGGACCCACCTACTCAGATTGCCCGGTAAGTG